>PVIR01014267.1:0-40615 GCA_004026965.1 Petromus typicus | reverse complement strand
TTTCTTTTAATGTGAATTAACATAATTGGATTGGTCAATTTTTAGAGTATAAAGAACAGAATATGGAAGATTTTTGCTTGTTTTTAGATAAAACACAACCCATACTCAAGTCAAATGAAGGACTCTGGGGTGTCCAGCCACCTCCCTGACACGTCTGTATCTCCCGCCTCCCATGCTGAATGCTATGATCAACGTCACAAATTTCACGACTCATTTGCTCTCAACCACAATATTCACACAACAGACTCACAAACAGTAACAAGACTTCTCCATCTAGATCATGACTTCAAAGTTTTCCTCTTTTTTTTCCTGGCAGTTTTTAGGTCATTTATAGATCTTCAGCTAAGAACTATTAGTCAAACTGCTGAGATTTAAAGTTACTTTGACCACTTCCTCTCTGGGTCTTGTCAGTTACTGGGATATTATTAAGGTCATCTGAGTTGTTCTGCTTTTAATTTTTATGAATTTTCTACTACATAATTTTATATGACTTCAAAGTTAAATCTTCAAAATAAAGTATAATTTTCTTAAAAAGCTCATTTCTGTTCTGTCTACCCTACTTCTCTTCCTCCACATAGAGAAGATGATTTTTTAAAATGTTTGATTCATCTTTTCATTTTCAATCATGGCAACTGAGTTGTACATATTCTCTTACCCTTCCTTAGGTAAGTCACATCCGATGTGTTTTTCACTTTGTTGGTTTCACTTTACACATTCCACAATAGAACAGAATATTCATCGCTACATAGAACTGCATATTATTTTGTACTGTGCTACAACAAAGGCTACTTAGGTACTCTTCTAGTGATGAAAAAACGGCTACTTTCAAACTTGTGCTACTAGAAACTGTGTGAAAGTCAATGGACTTCTGCATACGTATTTCTGTGTACATACACATTTAAATAACTTACAATACCATAAGTATTAAAGTGTTATATTTTATCTCTTTGATTCACATGTAGTATTACAAAATGTTAATTGTACTTACCATGTCACTAATGTAGATAATATCTCCTTCCTCGAAGTACAATTCATCTGGCTTAAAAAAAAAAAAAAGTTTGACTCCATGTGATTTGTGAATTAGAATATAATGACTTTTCAAATTATGTAATTACAAATCCTTAAGCATCCTTGCACACAATGAGGAATGTTTAAACTAGGGAGGGAAGCTAGTACTTTCACACCAAGCTGCATCCTCATCTTTTTTTCATTTTCCTCTTTTTAATTTGAGACAGGGTCTCTCTCGCCAAGTAAGCTCTTAAGCCGCACGAGCTGGGCTCAAACTTACAATTCTCTTGCCTCAGTCTCCCAAAGTGCTGAGAAGAGAAGCATACATCATCACATCCAACTAAGTTAATATATAAACCACAAAACAAAACATTATCAACAAATTAATTTATGAGTAGACAAATTATCCTCAAGTGCTTTGAAGAATTACATATAACAAAGAAGCATTCTTCATACATATTTTATATGCTTATATAAAACAAAGCATTTTATATCCAATTAGAAACCTAATTTTAAAGAATTCTCACAGAAATTGCAAAAGATCACACACAGGCACACGCAATTTTTTTTTTTTTTGTACTGGGAATCAAATTCATGATCTTATGTTTAACAGGCAGACACAGAGCCCTTGACCTAAATCCCTAGCCCAATATACATTTATTCTTTCAAGGATAAATGTCTAGACTATTACGAAAAATATCAACATCTGCTACTTGCTTATTCTGAGAAAACCTTACCCTCCCTCATTATGAAGCAGTTCCTCACGTTTTTTAGACTATAAGCAGCTCTCCTGGGTTAGCTAATTCCTTAGCCCACGTGAACTCTGGGACTGTACCAGACAATGTCCCAGCCCTGTGAACAAAGCCAGCCAGCACCTTAACTCGACATCCCCTCCCCATCCATAGATAACATCCACCACGGTTTTCTGAGTAAACAGGACGATGGCTAATGAAAGCAAGTTGCAGATCCATCAGGTTGAGTGGAAAACACACAGCACAAAATTTCATGCAGGATAACAGCACAATAAAGCATAAAACATGCATAGAAAATATTCATCAGAAGCAAATATTACTTTGATAATATCAGTGGGGAAAATACTTTTTAAAATGATTTTTTTTTTTTTTTTTAGGTTTTTTGAGACAGGGTCTCGCTTTGTGGTTCAGGCTGGCCCTGAGCTCAGCCTCAAACTCACATCACAGCAATCCTCCTGCCTCTGCCTCCCGAGTGCTGGGATTACAGGCGTGAGCCACCACGCCCGGCACTGTAGTATGTGGTACTGGTTGCTGCTGGGTGTGGGTCTCCACACCCAGTATTGTTATGTGGTTACCGGGGAATCGAACCCGGGCCCTTGAGCTTGCAAGACAGGCGCCGGAACCACTGAGCTAACTCCCTGGCCCCTTAAAATGATTTTGATCCGTCAGATCATAGTTACTATACCAAACAAATAAAACATACTGGTGAAACAAATGACTTCATCCATTCATTTTCCCTTTGCTTGCCTCCTCTCAGCAACAGAGTAGTCTAAGTACATATGACTTGGTGGCACTAATCTCATTTTAAGGCTGATCCATATCATTATTACAATTATTTTTCCCTGAATATAAACAAAGTCTGTATCAACTATATGCCTTCCTGAGTAGTTAGATGCAAGATATATTCAATTATAAACGTTAGTAAATAGCGGTTAGTAATATTGCCCAAAATGGCTGAATTTTGCACAAGATATACAAAATTAGTTAATGAGCTGAGTTTTAATTTTATTTGAAATAGGTGAAAATAAAAACCTTGAAGATTTTCTCTTACCTGTCTCTAAAATGGTTTGATGACCAGTGACTAATATTATGAACAAGACAGGATAGATACTGAAAATCATTAAGGAGATAAACTCTTCCTTTTGTATTTGCTGAAAACTCAGTCACTCTCAGAGAAGCTGGAAAGAGGATTCTTAGCACCCCAAGGTACATAGGATCACCCCATAACAGCAAGGCTGGGGCTTTTTGTCAATTTTAACACAATCTGGCTCTCCAAGCCTTAAGGCATGGGGAAGAAAGTGAAAGCAACATGGTGTAAAAAAGAAATTAGGATACTTCTGAACTGCATCTTTTTTCTGCTGGGACTCTGCATTTCCTGGGGTTTTGTAAAGGTGAAGTCAAATAGCTCTTCCTATGCTAAAGCTCCCTAGGCCACTAACTCTGTACGTGCTCCTTTATGTCTTATAATACAGGGTCCCCAACCCACAGTCTGCTGCCTATTAGGAGTGGCCACACAGCAGGAGGTGTGCATTCTGGGAGAAAGCTTCACCTGTGTTTACAGCAGCTGCTCCCCATCACCCACATCACAGCCTGAGCTCCACTTGCTATCAGCTGGCTGCAGCCTTAGATCCTCATAAAAGAACGAACCCTACTGTGAACTGCATACAAGACATCTAGGTCGTGTGCTCCTCTGCATCATCCTGAAAACCCCTCAGCCCAGTCCATGGAAAAAACTATTCTAGCAACAGCCACAGGTGTCAGAAGGTTAGAAACCACTGTACAATGCACGTATTTTATCCAGTACTTGCAGAAGTTAAGGAGTTAGTATTCTGTATAGTTAGTATTCTCCTAAAATTCCCTATTCAATTCTCCTTAAGTTTCCACTTTAAATAAGATTATTCACCCTTGAAACAAGATTTATGAAAAATTACCAAACCAAAACAAAAAGTTCATGCAAACACACATGCATACACACAAAATCCCAGTGATTAGTCTTTCTTGTGAAGTAATAAGACTGTACAAAACACCATCGAAATAGTCACTTGAAAATTATTAATTTTGTGTTATGTGAATTTTACCGAATTTTAAAAAATAAAACCAAACCCAGTTAAAAGTCCTAGCATCTTTTCAGCTATGCTTCTCTGTGGTTTGGTAAAGTGCATCATTTGGGAAATGCCACTAAGTCCAGTCATTTCAATACTTCTCCCTGCTGATTCGGTCTTAAATTAATGACCTCTGAGTAACAGTGGCATCTGCCACAAACCACCATTAGGTCACGCTTGTTTCTCAGCTGAGACAGAAATGGGCAATCAATTCCAGTCAAGCAGAAAAAGGTTTCTCTTTTTAATTCTAAGAAACAACAGCAGGCACTTCATTCTCTTTTAATCAATAGTTCCCAGAAGCACAATCCCACTCACTACCTGCAAAATAACTTTTTTCAAGACTCGGAATGTTTTTTCTAACCTGGCTAAGGAAGTGATCCACCAAACTCTTCAGCCTGCTGGAGGCAATACCAAGTAATTTCATGATTATAAAATCACATTTCTGTCTACAGTATTCATGCTATTCATTAAGAAACCACCAGCAGGACACTTCGCATAAATCATTCAGGGAGGACCTACTTTTAAAATCCTGGCACCATATGCATGGAATAAATATGGGAACATAGTGAGTCAGTGAAGTAAGCATATTTCCATTTCCAGCTCATTCTTTGGTCTTTAACCACATTCTTCTTTCCTCTCTCCTTGAAGAACCCCAAGGTATGAGGACAAGTGAGCTGCAGGACATTACAACGGTGAGGACAAGCTGGTAACCTATTCCCAATCCCAGTCCACACATTCTTGGTAACACAATTCCCAGGGAATTACTTTTGATGGCCTGTGCAAATATATATTTTATGCAAAATTTAGAAATACTGGATATTCTTTTGAAATTTCAGATTTGATCACGTAAACTTCCAAAAACTAATTTTAAAAATAAGTAATTATTTACAGGGCTTATTATGTGTCAAGAACCTGTTTGGGCATTTGCAAATATCAATTCGATTCTCATCAACAACACTATGATGTGGTGCTGTTCTTATTGCACGATGAGAAGCTGGCCCAGGGCCAAAAGGGAGGTACTTGACAGAAGATGATCATCAGTGACAGACTTTGGAGGCACCACTGTAAACTCTACTGATGCTTTCTTTACACAGAACTGTCAGGCAGAGCCTTTACTGACCATTACGTGTCATGACCGTGTTACAAGCTGGTGGCCTTGGAAACTCATTCCTTACCCCATCCCTGTTTCAACAAAACTAGCAGCAACACGTTTAACTTGTAGCACCTGACTACAATGGAGGTGCACCTGACCTCCATTGGTCCTGGCCACCGCCCACCAGCCAAGGCTGGGCCATGAAGATAATCTCTATTTCACAACCAGGCCCAACAAAGGTAAAAAAAAACTTTGTGTAGTCAGAGTGAGGAGCAGCGCTGGGCTCTGTGCTCATCCTCTGGATTCTCGTTCTTACCCTCTTTCCTCCAGAGGTTTCTAGAAAACCTCACATGCAGGCCAGGGCAGGGGAGGGTCCTGCCTGTTTCTCTTTGGAAACCAACATTCCCCAAGCCCGGGGAGATGGTGTTCTCTCCGCACTGCTCTCATCACTCTGGTCTCTACAGTCCAATTTCTCTGCAAGACGCTTTACCAAACTATAGTTTGGAAGAGAAATAAGAACTACACAGGGCTTGGTGACGGCAGGACTTTGCCTTTAATCAAGACAGGTGAGAAGTGGGCCGGCAGCAGGAAGCAGGAGCCACAGGTTGCCTCATGTTCTCTCTCTTCTGTGGATCGTCTAGACAGGTTTGGAATGGCTGAGGCTCTATCTCCTGCAGTTGGGACCAAAGCTAAAAACAGCTTCTAGGCTTCTTCAGGACACAGCCCTGCTGACAAAGGTCCCTCAGCACCCTACTTAGTCCTTAGATATGGGCCTGTGCCCCATGACTTGGCGGAGGCTGGGTTAGTTTGGGGCACGCCATGGTACACCAGTTTGTCCATAGAAGATAGCTGCTGGTCTCTGGGGAGGAAAGACCAAGGGAAGCTCTAGCACTGCCCAACAGAAATTCTCACACAGAAGCAAATGCAGAGGAGCCTGGCTCTGAGGCAACATTAAAATTTACAGTACAACATGGGCGTGACACAGGTGAGGAAGGCCAAGGGAGTTGGTGCTACCTGTTCCACCAGACCCCTTCAAATTCTGCACTGAAAGGGGGAGAAGAGAGAGAAGTATGGGGAATGGAGCTTGGGCTGGTCAGGATAAACTAATGACCAGGATCCATGGGACCAGAAATATTAAAAAATTCAGGCACAATTTAAATGTACATCTTTATAAAATACAACTCAAGTGTATGAAATGTGTATTTTCTCCCGTAAAATAAAAAATAAGGTTTTTTAAGCACTTGAAAAACTCCATCTCAGTGAATTATACACAAATCAATCAATATTAACCTATCAAAAGCAGTTGTGAACTATCTATTAATATAGAAACTACTAAACTAGGCATGGTGGTACACGCCTGTAATCCTAGCACTCAGGGAGTCGTATCAAGAGGATTGCTGTGAGTTTGAGGCCAACCTGGGCTAAGCTCAGACCCTAGGACAAAAAAAAAGAAAAAGAAGAAGAAAAGAAAAAAAAACCTTGTTCCAACAGGAGCAATTACTCCTTGTTAACACTGGCTTTAGATATTTCCTCACATAATTCTCATGTAAATCCCGAGAGTTTATTATTATTACTGTCACTCTGTAGATGAGAACACTGAGGCAGAGAGATGAGGGACAACCTCTGTCAGGTCACAGAGCTGCTAAAGAGGCGGAGCAGGTCCTAAAGGCTTCCCTGTGGCCCTGCTTCCCTAGACAGCATGGCACATGGAGGACTGCAATACCAAATGCTGAAGTGCGGGGCAGTCAGAAGAGTCAAGAGGAAGTAGTTTATTTGGGCTTAGAAGGAGTGACATCCTGGTTGAGAGATGGGTTCCACTGTGGGTCAGATTGCGCCCTGAGTGTCCAAGAAGAGGAAGAAGCAGAACTCGGTGTGGCTGGCAAGGTGAGGCTGGTCCACAGGTGGCCACCTCTGCCATTAGATAAGACCTGACTCAGGTGGTGGCACCAAAGCCACAGTCAGGAACACCAGTGTTGTGGAACCTGCAGGCACAAGGGAGGAGCTGCCTGTTGGAAGTGAATCAAACACGGGGTCAGGAGGAGCCAAAAGAGGATGACGGGGTCCAATGAGGTAGCACAAAGGTGATGCCAACCAAGGAAGGACGCGGGGCAGAGTGCAGACAGAGTTGGCAGCCATAAAGTCTCAGACCTCAGTGAGTGCAGGTCCCATTCCAGACAGAAAGAGGCAGCAAAGAATGGGGGTCACTCACTGAGTGTCCTGGGAGGGCAGCCGATGACACATGCCTCCCTACTGTCATCCTCCTCAGGGGACAAGCAACCCAGGAACAGTGGTAAGGATAAGAAGCGTGAGATGACAAACCTTCCCGGGAGCGGGGGTTAAAAATGCTCTGGGCCTCACACTTCCCTACCAGTTACTGGTGCTTACTGGTGGGAATAGTGTCCTTAGAAGAGGCTATTAGGATGCTGAAGCGCCAGAGGGAAGACCAAACTCAAGCTACCTCATAACAACCTCCGGAGAAGACAACCATCTACAAACCAAGCAGAGCCCACAGGAGATCAATACTGCTACCACCTGTACTTCCGGCTTTCAGAATTCTGGAGAAATTCCCTGCTGCTAAGGCCCTGCGGTCTGTAGTACTCTGTTACAGCAGTCTTCACACACAGGCTACACGTTCTCCATCCCTGTCAACATGGACAGATGCCGCTGGACATCTTAGTGAGAGTAACATGCCCACTGACTATCTTTATCCAAAGACATTTAGTCTCCAAAGCCTTGGGAGGACTCACCTACCTGTGCACACACACCATGTTAGCTACAGACACTACCATTTCCTGGCAGTTATCATGTGGCAGCTTTGATATTTCCCTCATGCCATAGTGGTAGACCTCAGGAGGTTCTACTGTGGTGTGGCCAGTAGTATTCCACGTTCAAAAGAAGAACTGCTGGTCTGGAGGTCGAGTCATTCACACAGCAGGAAGTGACAGACATAGGACTTGCAGGCAGAGCCCAGCCTGACGAGTGGTGGTGGACGAGGAGCCACCGCTGAGATTTGGGACAGCAGGGCCCTGAGAAAACCCTGACAGGCTGACAGCAAGCTGCTGTCCGGGAAAGGGACCCCTAGTCTCTGTCATATAGGGAGGAAAAGCAATGACAGTCCCTTCTTGGCTTCTTTGTCCTTTGCCTCCTATCTGAACTCCAGCTTCAGTATTAATTTCTGCTGATCAAAACCTCCAACTCTGGGGGACTTTCCACACCTCAGAGGAATTCTTCTACAACATCACTATCTAGGAAACTCCAGAGTCACTCTTCCAACTGCTTCCCATCTGCCCAGAGCAAAATGTAAGGAGATCCACAAGGCCTGACATGACGGGCTTGGCTCCTCACCTGGCCTCCCACACTCATCTCCCGCCAGCTGCTTTCAGGCACAATTTTCCAGGCTGCACTGTCCACCCTGCTTTGTTTTTGCTCTCCCACTTCCTGCAGGTGCCTATTCAAAAATCACCTTTCTAGAAAGGCCATCCCTGGAAGCCCTGTGAAAAGAGGACTTCCCTGCACTAGCCTCTTCGCCCCTTACCCTCCTCACTCTCCTCTACAGCACTCAGCCCGACAGTCACATCCACTCAGTGTCCTCATTCTGTCTCTGCCCACTGCGACACCAGCTCCATGAGCCTTTTCTGTTGGTATGAAACTAACCCCAAAGTCTGGACCAGTGTCTGACTCTTAGCGACTTGAGGAACCATGGGATGGATGGCTGGGTTTGTGGAGAGGTACTAGAAACTACAGCAACAGAAAATCCATACAGCAGACAGGAGATCGGCAGAAGAAGCCATTAGGAGGTTCTTGAGGTAGATCATGGGAATGAGAAAGGAAGGTTAGTGTTCGGTCGACAGGAAGGAAAGCTTTATATAAAGCAAACACAGTGATCTGAGAGCAGGCTGAGTAGCCTTGCTGGGAAGAGCAGTACAAGACATATTGTGTGACCTTCAGACCTGGAGGACATACAAAGCAACTTGGGAGCTTAGCTGGTACCCCTTAAGATGATAATGAATTTCCTATGTCACCCAAGAAGAAGCAGAAAAGGAGTCCAAGGAAAGTTGTAATGTCAACTTTACAGTTAACAACTGCATACTTACAGTTCTGGGTTCAAAGGTATACAGAGCTCTGTAGACTTTAACTTGCCCTAAAACAGAAGGGAAAGCAACATCTGATCAGTTTTATTATTTCTAAATTTGCTCTATATAATAGTATCCTTTAAATCCTTCAGGATTCCTTAATTAAAATTCCATAAGATAAAGTTAAGAGTCCAGCTTGGGCTACATCATGAGTTCAAGGCCAGGCTGAACAACATAGTGAGACCCTGTCTCTAAAACAAAAATAAGGGCCCAGGGATTTAGCTCTGTGGTTCTGGCACCTGCCCAGCAAGTTTATGGTCCCAAATTCAATACCCAGTACCAAAACAAAAATAAAAGCAAAAACAATAAATAAGCAAATAAATAAAAAGGTGACCCTAGATGGTGGCACACATCTATAATTTAGCATTCTAGAGACTGAGGCAAAAGGATCACATGTTTGAGGGCAGCCTGGGTTACATAGTGACTTCAAGCCACTTGTCTCCAAAAATAAATAAATATACAAACACACATATACCACTATACATAGCTAAGCAACTTAATATAAAGAAAAATTTAATGTGAGAATCTACACTGCTTTAATATTCTTAAATCAGTAGGTCAGGATTTTATACTTTCAAAAAAGAAAACACAATATCATGGAAGAGATAAAACAACTTGCTGGGGAAATCTGTGATTCCATTAGGTCCCGAAATAGGAGACGTGCAATAAAGAAGCAAAGATGACCACAAGCGTGTCCTTTTCATTCTGCCGAACACCTCTCTTCATCTGCCTATTTGCAGCATTTCCACGGCATTGAACCTCATCCGAAAAACTGCCAGCCAGGGTCCCCCGAGGGCAAGACCACACCTTCTCTAACTTCCCAGCCTCACAGGGCACAGTATAGACTTAACAAGTTTGTTAAATCAGTATGTTAAGTACAAACTCAAACAGTGTGAGATCTACAGAGAGTAAGAAAGAGGACGGGTCATTCATGAAGTAAACATATTTTGAAAGCATACTGAAATAAGACTATCTACTGCCTTAAGTCGTTTTTCTCGGGTATTTGGTGACAGTGACAAAAAGCTGATTAATACAGAAAGGCTGGTTTGAACAGTGCTACTCCACGTACATCCTGTGGACATCAGCTACAGACACACACTCCTAACCGTCAGCACTACTTATAGGAGCCTGTCATACTCTATTTCACGTTACTGTTTACATTCTTTGCACTGAGCATGTGAGACTTCCGTAATCCATGAAAACTGCAGCAACCATTTCCTGCGGCCTAGAGAGGAGGAATCATCCACCCTCCTCCAACACCTTCACATAGATGAGCAGCTCATGTCCTTCGTGACCCGGTGCTTCCACCAGACAACTCCTGCATCTGAATTCTAGTCCGACATGTCTCCTGTTGGACCACAGGGAGAAGCAAAAATGAAAATATTTTTTTTTCTTTATCTTCAGTATTTCCATTTTACCCACACCCCACCTTTTTGGAGAAAGGAAACACCAAACGGAAGGAGGAGCGGCCAGGAGGAATATTTTCTGCTGACCAGATTGTCCGAGGGGAGATTAGTTATCTTGATTACTTCAGACTTTCCAAAAGGAAGTCACACAAGGAAGCAGCCCCCTTGTGACCAAAATCAATAATGAAAGAACCTTCCTGCTCCTGGGAGGGAATGGGAATGATCGGACACTACTATTTCTGGAACCAAGCTGCAGTGTCAACTTAATAGGCTGAGGTAAAATTCTGTAAAAATTAAAGAACCTGAAAATAAATATGTGGTGTGAGCCTAAACTGCTGATTTTTGTCTTACCTAACACGTTCACAACTGAAAGGAAGTGGACGGTTTATTTGCATTTTCATTTATACTAAGTGTTGAACAGCAGGCAGCTCCTCAGGAGATTATACAAAAGAACATTTTATTGGAGCAACCTTATATAAAATTCATACACACGATCCTAATTATTGCTTAATATTGAGATATTAGTCTCTCATGAATCCCTTTTAATATGCATATTATAAATGTTCTGAGTTTTAATTTATTCCATTCTTAAAACTGAGTCAGCTACAAGTGAAATGGAAGCAGCTAACAATATGAAATGCATAGAAAAGCATGACTTTTGATTACAGTTTAACAACCCTGCACATTCTCTCAAAAGAACGACACTTCATTCTCACATAATTCTTATGTCAGACTGAAATAACCAGTGTTCCATAGGTCTAGAAGTTTATAGCAAGTACCAAAGAGAAGTTAGAGTACTCTCTATTTCAATGTGATTTTTCTTACAGACATCTAAAAACCAGAAAACATCGTAATATATGCATCAGAAACAAGCAGTAAACTGGCATGGTGGCACACACCTGTAATCCCAGCACCTGGAAGGCTGAGATAGGAGGACTGCTATAGATTCAAGCCTGGACCAAACAACACAAGACCTTGTCTGACCCTGTCTGAAAGAACTCAAGAGAGAAAGAGAGAGAGAGAGAGAGAGAGAGAGAGAGAGAGAGAGAGAGAGAGACAGTAGATCAGTTTCAATTTTCTTTCATTGTGTTTTGCCATTATGTTTTGATTTTTGAAACAGGGTCTGGCTGTGTAATTCAGGGTGGCTTTGAACTCACTATGTAGCCCAGACTGGTCTCAAACTTGAAGAGATCTTTCCCCAGCCTCCTAAGTGCTGGGATTACAGGCATGTGCCATGACATACCCAACCTCAAATTTATTTACAGAATGTCAATTCACAGACCTAAATGAGGTGCATCATTGTGCATGGAAAGAGGTGAAGTTAGATATCTTTCAGGGCTCTCAGCCTAATCAGGATCTCACTCAAGTCTGATTACATGTTAACAAAGACAGAAAGAAAGAGGCTATGAGCAGGCTGTGGGAATGATCTGAAATCCCTCTGGAATTCACCTGAACAAAGGCTGGAAAGAGGTCCAAACCTGTGTCTGACACTTTAGGCAAATGCTGTAAGAACCAGCAACATGTTCACAGTGCAGCCGGAGAAGGACTTGAGAGACGTAATCAGGACAAGCAAAAGGCCCACGAAAGCAGGAGCATCCACGGGTACCCAAAGCCTCACATTTTGCCAGCTCTGCCCATTCCTTTGCTCACCGAGCCCACCTAGTCCTCGCAGACAAGGGCCAAGTCCATCAATCAACAGCTGGACTCTATCCTCCTCCGTCACTTCCACATATGAAACTTCCACCATGACAGGAAAAGCAGAGCAAAATGAAGGAGGGAATCTGGAACAGGGCCTTCAACAGGCTCAGAACAAAGGAACTGGGGACCTGCCAGCAGCTCCAAGGCCCTGAAACAGCACTTAGCTTACAAAGTCAATACAGAATTTCCAAACTGTTTCATTCTGGGTTGATAAAGGAGTGGAGAAAAAGCACCGACAAAAACCCTCAAAGACAGACAAAAGGGATGACTCACTATGAGGGGGAAACATACAAGGAAAAAAGCAAACCATTGTGATTGTGGTCCAGATGGGAAATTTACAGGTTTAGGAAGACTCTATCTTAAAATAAATAAAAACAGGCTGGGGGTATAGCTCAGTGGAAAAGTCTTGGTTTCAATCTCTAGCAACAAAAACAAACAAATGACAAGAGAACTGACCATTCATAATATCAAACTGCAGTTATGTGCATTAGGCTGACTACTTCTTTGATCTCCTTGAGAATGTCAGGAGGCTGAGACATTTAAGAAAGACTTCATTTAAATGGACTATGAGGGGCTAGGGATTTAGCTCAGTGGTTCTAGTGCCTGCCTTGCAAACACAAGAGGATCCCGGGTAACCACATCCATCTATGCCGGGCGTGGTGACTCACCCCCACCAGCAATCAGTACCACATACCACAATGCCGGGCATGGTGGCTCACACCTGTAATCCCAGCACTTGGGAGGCAGGATTGCTGTGAGTTCCAGGCTGAGCTCAGGGTCAGCCTAAACTACAAAGTGAAACCTTATCTCTAAATAAATAAATAAATAAATAGGCTATGAGGACTAGTACACATTAGTATATGCTAACATAGGAGCTAAAATAAAAAATATTAAGTGAGAAAATTATAGTCCATCCAAATAATGGAATGTAATTAGTATTAAAAAGAAACAGATTAATAAACCATTAAAAAATGGAGACTTCAATGTACACGGGATTATTCAAACCATATGACATTTTAGAAAGGTAAATATGGAGATAGTAACATCAGCGGTTGCCAGAGGTTGCTGGGGAGAAAGAGTACATAAATAATGAATTCAGGGACTTTCTGGGCAGTGAAACCACTCTATACAGTCCTGTGACGGTGGACAGGTGTGTTTGTCCAAACCCAAAAACACACAAGAGTGAACCCAAAGGTAAATGATGGACTTCAAGCAATAACTGTACATCAGCCTTACTGACCATACCAAATGCATTTTTCTGACAGGAGACACTCATCTCCGGGGAGCAGGCTGTCGTGTAAGACCATGGGATATATGGGAACTCTCTGGAGCTTTTTTTCTTTTTTAGACAGGATCTCAACTTTGTAGTCAGGCTGGTCCTTGAACTACAGCAATCCTTGAACTCAGTAATCTTCCTGCCTCTGCTTCCCAAGTGCTGGGATTACAGAAGTGAGGCACCACGCCCAGCACTGTGGTATGTGGTACTGATTGCTGGGAGTACTGATTGGGAGTGAGTCTCCACACCTGGCATTGTTGTATGTGGTTACCGGATCGAACCTGGGCCCTTGTGCTTGCAAGGCAGGCCCTGGAACCACTGAGCTAAATCCCCGGCCCACTGTGCTCAGTTTTACTATTATCTTAAAATGGCTCTTAGAAAAAAGTCTGACTTGTCACATTTAACATTTTTAACAGGTGTGGCAGTGCACATCTGTAACCCCTGCACCCTGGGAAGCAGGGGTTCCAGACTAACCTGGGCAACTGAGTGTGACTCTTTCTCCAAATAAAAAATAAAACAGGGCTGGGGATGTGGATCAGTGCAAAGGCTCTGACTCTGATCCTAAGTATCCCTTCCCCCAAAAAAAGTACATTTTGAGTATTTAAGATCTGGGATTTTCAAATTGGGGATATTCAACCAATGAAAATTCAAAAAATCTTATGAGGCTCTGAAAGCTAAAATACTTCCAGTGCCAGGTATTTCAGACAAGAGATATTCAGAGTATTTAAAAATATAAATAATACTAAATGATGATAACAATACAGAAGAACTAAAATTCTCAGACTGCTAGTAGGAAAGTGAACTAGTAGCCATTATAAAAAACTGTTAAGGGGGTTGGGGATTTAGCTCAGTGGTTCCGGCGCCTGTCTTGCAAGCACAAGGGCCTGGGTTCAATCCCCCAGGTAACTGTATACCATACTGGGTATGGAGACTCAGGCCCAGCAGCAATCAGTACCACATACCACAGTGGCAGGCATGGTGGCTCAGCCTGGAATCCCAGCACTCGGGAGGCAGAGGCAGGAGGATTGCTGTGATGTGAGTTTGAGGCTGAGCTCAGGGCCAGCCTGAACCACAAAGTGAGACCCTGTCTCAAAAAAAATAAATAAATAAAAAATAAAAAACTGTTAAGCAGTGGCATGAATTCACCTATCACAGGCCTGAACATTCTTTGGGATGTTAAACTGCCTTTTGTGGAAAAGAACATAAGGAGAAGACTCACCAGCACCATCTGTACAACTAAAATATTGCATACAAAATTACCTCCCCCAAATATCTCCTAGTTCCTGGAGAACACTGTCCCAACATTGCTAAAATGCAGGTCACAGTCAGGCACAGCCCACATCTGTAATCCCAGCTACTTGGGAGGCTAAGGCAGGAGGATCCCAAATTTCAGGTGAGTTGGGGCAATTTAAAAAGCCTTTCTCAAAATTTTGCAAGGGCTGGGAATATAGCTTAGTGGTAGAGTGCTTATCTAGTAGCCAAGCCCCTGGTTCAATCCCCATGAATACACACTTGTGCAACTAATTTAGTGACTTTAAAGATAGATAGATAAATAGACAGATGATAGATATAAAGATAGAACAGAAAAGACCAGAGCACACATTAAGTACAATTATGGTTTTATGCAATATTTATTTCATTAGAAATGGATAAATGGATATTTATCTTGGAAATTTAGCAAATATACATCTTGGCATACTATAAATGAATTAACTATTAAAACTTAGTATGTGACAAAGCTAATCATTTTCAAAAAATGAATTACTGGGATACAAAAGTAAGTCTGGAACTATTAAAAACCTGAATATGAACATGATCCTTTTCTTAAATGCAAGCATACTCATTTTAAAAACTTAATATGACATGGCAGGAACAATAATTCCTTGGCAGTATCAAGTACATACTGCCTACTGTGACTCTTGCAAAACTAAACACAGGCTCTTTCTAAAGCAAGTCATTCTTGCATGGGCTCTGCCCACACAGTTACTGCCTGTGGCATGTGGCGCACTGCCAGCATGGTAGTGAACTTTCCTTTCGGTATCACAGAAATTGACCATCTCAAAATGCACCTCGTCTTCAAGTCCTGCGCTAAGACGTGCTGAACAGTGATGACAGGATTTCACAGAGTAATCCCACACAGAAAGCAATGCGTTCCCAAAACATACTAGCAGTGATACTGCCTCAACATTAATTCTCCATCTATAATTTGTTCTTTACATATGATTTTTGAACTTAAAATTCATAGTCTCACAATCATCAATTATAATAGCTTACTCTTCTAGAATTAAATATATATCTAGGCCTTCAAGTGATCAAAAGTTTCAATAAAGCACAAAATATAAGTCACCATATAAAGCACATGAAATAAGTTATCTTTAAAAGGGAAAAAATGAGAATCAAGTCATGTCATATTCTGGTACAAACTCTCAATGTTGAATGTGATGATGATGTGTGTTCATAATGTGCCAATAAAGATGAAATTTTTTTAAAAAGTACTTATTTAAAAGTACTTTTGCAAAATGAGATAAGAGAATAATAAGTTTAATGGCATGCTTTGTTTGCATTACTGGTTCTGCTACTAAGATTAAGCATGTGGGTTATCTATGCAATCTATAGTGTCAGAAGTGACACTGAAATAAGTAATTCCTTCATTTGGCCAGCCAGCCAAAGCTAAGTGGCAGATTCTGAAAGAAATATGAAAGGTGACAGTAAACTTTCATGTGCCCCTCTGAATCCGTGCGTGTGTGCATGTGTGTGTGCATGTGTGTGTGTAAGTTCTGTGTCACCAAGTGTATTTTATTGGAGATCAAGATCAAAAAAATGTTGGAAATCTCCTACTCCAGACATCTGACCAAATTAGGGATTTGCTACAAGACTCTAAAAAAATAGGCAATATTTCCTGTATTTCTGTGAATATCAAACTTTAGCTGGTAATAACAGATTCTTCCATCTTTTCCAAAAGCTAATCTTAGAGATCTCAAAAATAGAAAAGAATTACTGAAACAAGAAAAAATCATGGAAAATATCAATATACTATAACACATATTTTTTCTCATATTTGTCTAAGAGAATAAAAGAAGAATCAATCTTCTTAATTTATATGAAAAAAGTGTTGCCACCTTAGAATATTCTCAAGGTCAACAAAATACTAATATGATTCCTACTAGGCATACTTATTCTATTACATGCGCATGATAAAACAGGATGTTTTCTGTTCAAAACCAAAAACAGAGGGAGCCTATGTTCCGGTATCCAAGGCCGTCCTTTGGCTCCGGGAGCGAAAGGAAACAGCTGTGCTGGCAGGTCCAGCACAGGCCTCCCCGGGGCTTTCTGGATTCCAGCGGCCGTCAGCCTGCGAGTGAGGTGATTAGTCCACAACAGGCTCCCAGCTCAGATTTCCGGGTGCCATTCCACGAAAGCCCACGGCTTTTGAAAAGAAGAGAGAGGCGATAATCCTTGGGAAAAAAAAAAAAACTCACAGCATGACCTGCAGCCTTGTAATGCCCAAGACAATGCCACATATTTATATTCTGGAATTATTTAATGTAAATTCAGTCAATTCTATTCATATATCTGATGGAAAAGACTACGGATATGACATTCTTATACTTCTTATTCCAACACCACGTCTCTCCTTCTCCTCCCCTCCGCAATCCAAAAAAAAAGGGGAAAAAAAAAAAAAAAAAAACCCAAAAGCATTCCAAGTGTGTTGGTCCAGCTGCAGGAAAGCCAGACTCCTTAAAGACAGCGGCAGTGTGTTTTCTGACAAGAGGGTTCTGTTTATTAACAGTGTGCCTTTCTAACCCATTTTTCCTTCTGCTCATACTTTGCAGTGTCTTTAAGCAAACTTGGTTATTTTCACATCTTGAGGGACCATACCATCTGGGTATTTATTTATTTATTTATTTTACTTTTACTCCACTGTGTAACAGAAAAGTCCCAAAGGGCAGGGCTTAAAATTCTAAATGACAAGCTCTTTGCCCACTACGTCTTAAACAACAAAAACTTAGAAAAACGGAGCAGTAACTCCTAAAGACTCTACATCCCTACAAGAACTGCTTCCACATCCATTTAAGAAGGCCCTGGCGAAGAAGGAAAGAAAACTGCTCCAGTCTTTGGAATCAAGAAAAACTGCACTGGCCATGCCATCTGCTGCTGAAGGCATTACAGAATCAAACGGCTGAGGAGGAGACGAAATGGAGAAACAGTTCTATGATGCACAAAAATGAGTTGAAATTCCAACTACAGTACTGAAAGTACTGAAGTTTTATGTGAGCAGAGTCATCTGCACGCACACTGTGTGGCTGCTTTTACATGACTGTATACAACAGCAGAGTAAAGCAGGTGCAACAGAGACTGCATGGGCCACGAGGCATAAAATATTTACAATAAGGTTTCCAGCCCTGTCGGACGCTCCCCCCCACTTCCTGTGTGTAACACGTCAGACAGGAGCAGACAGGAGAAGCTGAGCTGCCCCCAAAACCACCTGGGGCTCTGCCTCCTCCCAAAGGAAATGACTGACTGAGCAAACAACTGTATATGGAGATCAGAGACAGGAAATTCTCCAACACTAACGACTTTCATAGAAAACTAAAGCACCTCCCTAGACTCACATTTATACACACTTACACCAAAGGCCAGACGATATGCACAGCACTAACCGGCACTAGTTCATTTAATACTCAAAGCAGCCCTGCAATGTAAATCCTTTACTAACCCTACTTTACAACCAAGGAAACTGAGGTTAGTGAGGTGTCACTACTCCAGGGCACAAGGCTAGGGACAGCAGTGAAGAGACTTGGCCTGAGGCTATGGGTTCCCCAGGATTAAAGTAGAATCACTCTCTCCAGTCTCAGGTCTGGGGCTCCAGAACCAGTGCTCTGAACCCCCCCGAATGCTGGGCAGAGACCCGAGTTTCTAATGCTCAGACTCCGAGACTAAATGTGTCAACATATGTAAAATACCAGGTGACTCCTCACACACTACATGTGCACATAAATGTTAATTTATTAATTATTACATATTGCTTCTCAGCCTTTTGGCTAAGATCAAGTGTAGTATTAATTACTGTTCACTGTTACAGTAGTCGGGGCTTACTCCTTGTGATTTTCTCCCACTAACAGAATATTACCAAAATCACAGTCCTGTATATTCAGAAACTTACCATTTACAGTACCTCATCATTAGAGACATTTTAATGCATTTTTAAAGCACACAGCACAGTATGTATGACTGCCCCTTAATCCCTACTAAAGAACTAGGTGAGTTTCAATTTTTCATTTTTTAATCCAAAGATCATCAATCCAGGAAAACAAAGCCAGAAATGCATGAATGTGTAAATATACACATATTCTGAAATAAAGGTTACATAATAACACTTCTTTAGAACATTTTATCATACTCTTTAAAAATTAACTTTTGGAAAATATGTTTTGCTATATATTATATCAAAAGGCTGTTGATAAGATCCACACAACCAGTTATATAAAACAAAAAAGAAACTGCAAGAAAATAAAAAGATGAAAACTTATCTCTAGATGGTAGAACTATGAGTCATATTTTCTAAACTGTCTACAATTTGTAGGAATGCCATGCACAATCAAAAAAATATGTACTTTTTTAATGCCTTAATGAAAGAAACTTAAGTTTTCACATTTACTTATCAGCAGCATATTTAATGTAAAGCGTCCCTGTTCTTTTCTCCTGATGTCACCATGAAAACAAAAAATGAAGAGATCAGCAATGGCAATGTCAAAACACTCCTAAAACTGTCACCCAGGCCACACACAAGTGCACCGAATAGGAGACTCCTGGGGCCAGCGGGGCTGTGACACTAGGGGCACTTTCTCACCCACTTGGGGCAGGAGGGCAGCAGAGGTAGGAAAGACAGGGCTCTGGGAGCCCAGGCACAGCCTGGGGCAGGAAGAGAGGTGCTGTGCAATACTTTTCTGACTTTTATCTTTTAGCTCTTCCAGTACTATTTCTAAGCAGCTGAGCACATACATAAATTCCATATAATTTGAGAAATGAGCATAAACCTTTTTCTCTCCTAAAAGAGCATTTAACTAAAATGTATGCTTATCAAAACTTTACATATATAATTTCTCAAACTCAGCCGAGACCCACAGGAAGAAATACAGTTCACAGCATGACTCTGAAAGACCCCACCGACAACACATACATACAGATCAGTAAAACTAAAGTGGGGTCTCTCTCTTCCTCTTCTCTCTGCTGCTCCACCTCCCACATTCTCTTCACCCACACACTTTCTGGACACTACTTATGATTAATTACGCTGATCTCAAGTCTAACTTTGGGTTACCATTCACAGTCTGAAGAAAACCCCAGAGCCAAGCATTTAATAAAGGAATATGCATAACCAGTGTTCATAAACTAAATGAAAAAAGCTCTGATGTAGGTGTCTAGTGTTATTAGCAATAATGAAATGTTCTCAAAATATATTTAAAATAGTCTTAGTCTTGGCCTCAAATAAAGACACATCCTAGTAAGACAACATAGGGCCGGGGATTTAGCTTAGTGGTTCAGGTACCTGTCTTGCAAGCCCAAGCACCCGGGTTCGATCCCTGGTTACTACATAACAATACTGGGCATGGAAACTCAGGCCCAGCAGCAATCAGTACCACATACCACAGTGCCGGGCGTGGTGGCTCACACCTGTAATCCCAGCACTCAGGAGGCAGAGGCAGAAGGATTGCTATGATGTGAGTTTGAGGCTGAGCTCAGGGCCATCTTGAACCACAAAGTGAGACCCTGTCTCAAAAAAAGAAAACAACATGATGCTAAAATTGGATTCATATTTGTAGCACAGCCTCTTTCAAACCTGATCTGGAAACAAGGATGTACACAGTGTCTAACGAAAGAGAAGAGGACCAGAGAAACGCACCCAGGTTTATCCCAGGCGCTGCATCAGAGGTCCTGATGCACAGGACACAAATCTGTCACTCTGTTTCAAGTTAATATGAGAACTTTGGTAAAATTACATTAAACCTGGATGTATGCAAAAGAGTAAAAATCATAAGCTATATCATTCGAGAGTCAGCTATACTTCTGAAAAAGGAATAATTCTCCCTTCAGAAAACAAAAGGGGTTCAGTTTGGAGGGTACTGGGGCTGAACCACTTCAGCTATATCACAAGCCCCTTTTAAAATTCCTTATACAGCACCTCTCTAAGTCACTACATTACTCAGGCTGCGCTTGATCTTGTGCTCCTCCTGCCTCAGCCTTCCAGAGTGCTGGGACTACAGGCAGGCATGCATGCACACCCAGGACACAAAAGAGACTCAACAAAAGTCCATATTTTCACTGACAACAAAATCAAAACAGAGGAAAGTGAGTTCAGAGAATGTCACATGAAGGCTTAGCCTTTAAAGTGAAAATCATCTCCCTAATCGCATCTTCTCTCAGGAACAGCACAATTTCAAGGTTTATACTATTCCTAAGAACCAGTTCTCACCATAACAATGGCCTGGCTTGCCAGGTGGCCTGGGAGCATCACACATGACACCTGTACCTAGCGTTCCACTCTAAGGCCAGACCTAGTGTATATCCCTGCTCAGCCTTGAGGGGATGCTCAGCTGGTCACTTCCTGCTCAACACACATGGTCCTGGAAGTCCAGACAACTTCAACAAGAAGGGGTGAGGTAAGTTTCAGAGGCTCAGGGGAATCCACAGAGCCTGAGCCATTCCCACAAAGGCCAGAGTCTTTCTCTAAAGCTCCTAGGTATTTTCCCAAGCAGCTCAGAAGGAGAGGAGAGGTGCCGAGAGAAGAGGGCTTTAGGATTTCCCCAGAGCATAGGGGTTTTCTGAGGTGGTAACTAAAACAGGGTACAGGGCAGCTCTCTGGAACTCACAAGCTGCAGTCTACCATTAGGGTAGAAATCCACCTTTCTCTCAAGGCCTGGGGACAGGGAACGGCTGAGACTATCCTTAAGTATCATCAACTCCCTCCGGCTACACTTATCGATTCCTTTTCACTGGGGATCCCAGAAGACCACTCTCCATTTGCAGGAAAGGGAACCTGGGTGGGAGGGGCAGGGGATAGAGACAGTGGCACCTGTCCTTAAACCTCAAGGATGCCCTGCTTCACACCCAGCATCCTGCAGCGCTGCTCCATGTGTGAGATGGCAGTCTGCATTCCCTGGGGCACAGCTTGCCCCAAGTGCAGCGGGCAGCTGAATGAACTGCAGGTCCCAGAATCATCACTGGAATTCGCATCTTCCTCTGCTTTTGTTCTGGTACCTGGAATTGAACTCAAAGCCTCGCACTTGCCAGGCAGGTGCTGTACCACTGAGCTACATCCCTGGCCCTACCTTTTTTTTTTTTAGAATAGGAAAATTTATTAGGGAATAGGAATGGGGAATAAGAATAGCTCCTGGCAGACAGGAAGGGTCCTGAATGGGTTGGTTGTCCCAAATTGCAATTCTTTACCTTTGGTTTTAAAGATAGTATTTAAAAGTTCACATTTTGTTTTGTTTTGTTTTTTTTTGTTGTTGTTGTTTTAAGGTTTTTTGAGACAGGGTCTCACTTTGTGGTTCAGGCTGGTCTTGAGCTCAGCCTCCAACTCACATCACAGCAATCCTCCTGCCTCTGCCTCCCGAGTACTGGGATTACAGGTGTGAGCCACCATGCCTGGAACTGTGGTATGTGGTACTGGTTGTTGCTGGGCCTGAGTTTCCATGCCCAGTATTGTCATGTGGTTACCGGGGATCAAACCTGGGCCCTTGCGCTTGCAAGACAGGCGCCTGAACCACTGAGCTATATCCCCGGCCCTAAAAATTCACATTTAAGAGCACTATCAAAGTTTCAAGTTATAAACTGAATTATTCTTGTTGAATTCTAAAGCCTTAGCAATGAAACACCCTTACTGTATGTCCTTAAGGCTGACACTATAAACTAGTCATGATAACACAGGCTTATAATCTTATTAGTCACTCAGGCTGAGGCAAGAGGATCACCATGAATTGGCCAGCCTGGGGTAGCTAGGAAGTTCAAGGCCAATTTGAACCACATAGCAAGACTGTAAAAGGGAAGATTTATGTTGTTTTCAAAGAACCACTGAAAAACCGCTTCCCTGGAGTCAGAGATGAGAATTCGATAAAGCAAGATCTGAAGTTGAATTCACACCTTGTCACCTCCAAAAGAGACCAGAGAAAACAAATGAGAGTTTGCAGAAAGGAGAATTCTGAATGCTGTTCTGCACAGAGCTCCCTTCTAGAAACTACCAGCAGATATACCCCCTAGACTAGGGTCTGCAGAGCCTCTGTTAACTGAATAATCTACTTCACATGTTCCGAACACGCCCTGCCTCATACTGGCCACACACACATCACCGTACTTTGTGGCAATCTCACGGGACTCTGCGCAGGAGCATCTCACACATTCCTGCCAGGCCACGCCAGCTTCCCTCTCTCCAGTCAGCTGTGAAAACACTGCTCTGCGAAATCAGATCAGGTCTAATTATTAATACATTGTGCGCTCCTCACTCGCTGTCATGGGAACCTGGACTTCATGGAACCCTTCAAGAAAGTTTCTGGACACTCTCCAGTGTCACAAGCACGAGTAAGTGCCTGTGTCCACGGGGCAAGAAATAATGGGGAGAGCGGGGAGATAGGTATGGAATAATCACAAATGGCCCTGGCATCTACAGAAACAACAGAATGAAATTATTTAGAAATGTGAATAATTAGAAAGGCTAGTCTAAGACAATGAAGTAGATTTAAAAGAAGATTTGGAATAAAATGAAGAGCCAGGCCTAGAATGGCCTGATGGTGACTTAGCAAGTTAACTGAAAAGTCAGGATCAAAACTGACCCTGAAGCTAATGCTTATTTTCCATTATTATAATCACCTCCTTCTCCAGTACACAGCTGGGCCTGTCATTAGTGAGTCCATTCATTTAAACAGGGAATTCCTGCTCTGAATCTTGTTTTTCACTTATATTTTACTATAAGTACATACAGGAAGGTGATTACTGTACAATATATTGATCACGGGGTTAACAACGATGGTGAATTTGTTCTCAGGGCCCATTGAACAGACAGGAACCCAAGTTCCAATTGACATGCATGAGGAAAACTGTAACAGTCCTGAGCAACACAGTGTTTTAACACTCTGTGGGATGTGGCCTGACGCCTTGAGGTGACATCATCAGAGCTCAGACAAATTTAACTGGCCATGTGTCTACCAAAGACTGGACCTGCCAGGTGAAAGCAGCGCCTGCACAAAGCTGTCCAGAATAGACAGAGTGGTGACACAGACCAACTGGATAGCAAACCAGAAAGGCACAGGTGCTGTTGGCCAAAGGTCCACCCAGCTGACCATGTTCTAGCAGTGAGATAGAGGCAAGTGAAAAGGGATAGGGGAGAAGGAGCGATGGGTATCCAATTCCCAGCAACCAGGAAATGCCAGCATGGTGTCAAGATATCAATGACCCTGTCCCAACCCAGAATCAGGAAACAGGCAAGCGCTGGTTGTGAAGTACAGAACTCCCAACAAGCCGTTTCAAGGCCGAGGAATTCTGAAGGTCTGCAAGGAGACCAAGAGTAGAGCCTCAGTAGTTAGCAGGGTAGATGTGCAGAGTAGGAAGGGTTAGGCAAGAACTAGAAACCCTGTCGGATGGGAGGGGTTCCCAGGAAGTGGAAGTGAGCAGTTACCACAGGCAGCGACTCTCACTTCACGTTTTGGCTGAAAGGAGGTCCGTTCTAAAGGGCAGCCGCTCGGGGACGTCCAATAGAATCTAAACACAGAGGAACAGAAGCGGATTTACTTTCCCAATGGAAACATAAGGGTAAAGACATCACACTGTTCCACACACTAAACTTTGGAGTGGGGAACAGTCCCCCGTGCAATGCTGGCCCACCAGGTGTATCTTCAGTGTCAGTCTTCCCAGGATTCCCATCAGGCAAAGCTCTACCGACTCAGCAAAACAATAGGCCCCACCTGCAAAACCCAGGAAAGAGGACATCTCGCGAGAAAACCTGCGCGCTCAGGAGACAACAAACCACAGGTCGTCAGAAGAGCCTAGTTTTCAAGCAAAGCAACGTCAGACTCTAAAAAACTCCACATTTCCCGGAGTCAGAGATACCTGCCAACTGCAGAAGAAGACGCGCAGACTCTTCCCAGCGAGTCACTCACCCACACGCCGACAGCTGCACTCTGCAGTCTCCTCCCTTTGACTACTGTGTGGGTTTGGTCTGGGGCTTCCTAGAGGGCACATGGCCATCCCAGAATAACTCCAGATTGAAGACATTTCTCTCTTTTTGTGTGTGTGTGTGTGTGTGTGTGTGTGTGTGTGTTTTCTTTTTCATTTATTTCATTTCTTTTTTCCTTTTTTAAAATTTGATTAGTATGTCAGATATACATAGTAGCATCCATCATAGGGAATTTACACCTCTACATAATATATCTCCATTTTTCTCCCTTTAATCTGTCATCCTGTCCTTATTTACAAAAGAAGCTTTGTTTCCACTTTTTTCCTTCTATTTTCTCTCTCTCTTTCCTTTTTCTTGTCCCATCTTGTCTCATAGGAGTTAGCTGCTTTAAGTCCTGGGTAGAAACAGGGAATTTTGAAATGAAAACCACAAGTTTCTCAGAACCCAGCACAATCCCAGTTAGGAGGGCTATTAAAAAACACAATAAACAAACAAATAAAAAACCCGCCATTGTTTCTGGAGTCCCTTCAGATCCTGTCAGAAACCTCAGCTCTTCTGGCATGAGTATAAACAGAGTTACTGAAGGTCTTCTTTAACTGCAATTCAATTCGAACTGCCCATAAGCTCCCTAGAAATCAGAAGTTTTAGCAGAACAGATCTACAATTATGCACACTCTTGGCTCCTAAAAACAGAAAACCAAAGTAGCTCCTTAAATTCTAGGGGAAGGTAGCTTTAACAGTCTATAAAAATCAAAATACAAAAAAATGGAAATCTCTGCCCTAAGCCTCTACCTTGTAATTTTTAAAAAGTCTACAGATGTTGAAACATACAACGGGACATGACTGTCGAGAATACAATAGTGGCCACAGTGTTAAACTGGTAACTTACTCGAAGCTGCTAAGTCTCACACAGATGTGTCTGCAGAGGACTGACAAGTGTGCACCTGACTTCTTGCTTTTAACTAGGTGTAGTGGTACTGACCTGTAATCCCAGCCCTCTGGGAGGCTGAGACAGGAGAATCGAAAACTGGAGCCCAGTGTGCGCAAATTAGACTCAGCAAGACCTAGCTCAGAAAAGCGAAAAAACAAAAACAAATCTTGCTTTCCATAGTTACACTGGGTGAAGGAGGTAAAAGATTTTCTCTTCACTGTAGTTCCCTGTGCATGCAGCAAGTTTCTCTGGCTTCTCAGAGAGACGCTGAGCACAGACATGAGGCACAGTCAGACACAGACTGGAGGAAGTGTTGTTTTGCTTCTGCTTCATTTTGCAGTGCAGAAAACTCTTCCTGGAGCTGAAGGCCCAGCTTCAATCACTGCTTCTCAGGCATTCTCTCGGCTTCCCACAGCTCCCTGCCCCGTGCCCTGGTCCTCTGGTCATACTGGAGTAATAACTCCAATCAAAAGTGTAATGACTTTTCTCTTAAGGCACCATGTACAGTTTTGGTAGGAATATAAACTAATATGACCAGTCTGTAAACATCTGTGAAAGTGACCTTGCACTTACCCCTGATTCCACAAATCCTTGGCCAGGACTTTATCCTGTGGATGTGCAGTGTAAACAAAACAAAGCTGTCATAACACTGTCAGAACAAAAGACTGGAAACAATGTGACTACACAACAATAGAGATCGGCCTAGAATCCCAGCCCTCTGAGACTCCGTGGAGACAGGAGCAATACAAGTTGAAGCCCAGCCTAGGCATTTTAGTGAGACCCTGTCTCAACATTAAAAAAGAATAAAAATAAAAAGAGCTCTGTACAAACATAGGTTCAATCCACAGTACTGCACACACGCACCCACGCGCATGCGCACACATACAAATAAAAACTTATCTGGTTAAATAAATACAATGGAATACCAGGCAGCAAAAGAACCAGCAAGCGCTCTTGGTGCTATTTTCAGTATTTTTCCACAAACTTCTCTAATTTGGGTGGCAGTCTTAACAGTTCACTCACCTTAGCCCACTGAAAGCTGTCTCCCTTATCTTTTTAAAAATATGTTTTGTCTTCCACTGTATATTAGCCAAGTGAGGACAACTGCGCTCCCTGAGCAGAAGTGTAAGAGAAAACCTCAAAGCATGATTCCCATGGAAGTCAAAGGTGCAGATGTTGGACACCAGAGGAAGGGGTCACCGTGATTCCAAAGTAGAAGAATGCCACCCTGAAGAGCACCGCCTCCAGCTTTGGCTACGTTGGGGGAAGGCTATATGGAATTGTCAAACACATCCTCTCTTCACTTTTTCCCAAACAGACTTCATTATGTATCAAAACTTTACACATCTGACATTGGTAAGCATTTTACTGTGGCTGTGCAGTTACAAAGGAATGCAGCACCAATCTACTCTTTACAAGTGTACAGTCCAATGCAGTATTGACCCAATAAAAGAGTAATTATGCAAAGCAAATCTCAGTAACACAACTGCATATGTTAATAAAGTTGGCTGCCTCAAGTAACAGGTCCAGCCCACAAGTTTCTCTGCTTAAAATGCAGATGCAAGTTAAAGCCTGTGCTGTATTTCCAGGTCACACTGATCCCAGTTAGTACTGGTGCAGTTTACTTGACCTTACTAAATATTAGTTCATTCCTAAAATAGGGACAATGAAGTCAGAGGGAGACAGAGCACACAGACCAAATAAATATTAACTATTAGCGTCGTCACAGTTGTCATCATGCTGGAAATTTGAAGATGCTTTTCTCAAACTTTATCCTGCTTTCGGGTAAAAATAAAGGGAGCATAACATTTATGAAACAAAACTAGTCATTCTGCATATTTCAAAAACAACCTTACACTATTAGACCTTTACTTAATCCATTTGCTGGAAGGGAATTATACAAATATTGAGATCATTTTAGATGAAGACCTATTTTCTCTTCCAAGTGTTCGTCAGCATCATATGTGCAATGTCTCTGAAGTTTCATGTATTTAGTATGAATAATGGAAGAGCTGAGAATATTGATGATTTCTCCTAATCCGTGAATTTATTTTCGTAAGACATATGAAATATTTATGTTGGTCTGCTTTTACCACCAATATCAGTAAGTCATTTGAGCCTTTCAGCATCTGCCTGGCTAGCGCAAGGGCCTGGGTTCCATCCCTGGTAACCACATTCAACAATGCGGGGCGCCAGCAATGACTCACGGCCACCAGCAATCAGAACCACATACCACAGTGCCTAGCTTGGTGGCTCATGCCATAATCCCGGCACTTGGGAGGCAAAGACAGAAGGATTGCTGAGTTCGAAGCTGAGTTCAGGACACTGTCTCAAAAAACTAAAAAACTCATTTGAAAGAAATAGCCAAAGTCAGATATCAATTTCCACACATCTGAGATCGGGCTGCTATCAAACCTGCCTATCATGAGATGATTCTAAATTCCAATCTCATTCAGTACCTTTTACCCACCCTTAGATAAAGTCTTAGCATAGTCTTCAAAACAGTCTTTGTGAATATATATGAAATACCAAAAGCAAACCAAGAAGACTTAAAAATCCTAAACAACCCAATAACAGACAATGAAATTAAAACATTAATAATAATTTAAAAAACCTATCAACTAAAAAAATCCCAAGACTGGATGGATTCACTGTTGAATTTTTTAAAGAGCTTTAGAGAGATTTAATTGCAATACTTCTCAGATTTTAATGAAATTAAAAGGAAAAAAGTACTCCCAAAGTCATTCCTGGAAATTAGCATTACCCTGAAATCAGACAAGGATCCAAATAAATCCAGACCAATCCCTCATGAGCATAAATGTAATTCCTCAATAAGATTCAAATAAACAGAATGCAACAAATCATCAAAAAGATCAGACACCATAAACATGTGGGCTTCATCCCAAGGATGGAGGGATGGTTCAACATACAATAATCAATAAATGATTCCACTATTACCACTCCTGTTTAACATAGTCCTTGAAACATTAGCTAAAGAAATCAGGTAAGGAAAAAAGTGCAGATGGCCAATAAATACATGAAAAAATGTCCAACATAGCTGTGCATTAGAGAAATGCAAATTAAAACCAAACCGAGATGCCATCTTGCTCTAGAAAGAATGGCCATCATGAAGAAGTCAGGTAATGATAAATGCTGGTGAGTAGTGGGAGGGGCGGGGGTATTCTACATCGTTGGTGGGAATATAAACTAGTACAATCACTATGGAGAGTCCTTAAAAAACTAAAATGAGGTAACAGGCATGTTGGCACATGTTCGTCATCCCTGGAGTTCCCTCCTGCTAAATCAGGTGTGGTGAGTTCAATGCCAGCCTGAATTAAGTAACTAAAGTCCCTGTTTCAAAAAAAACCCCTAAAAACAGAAATTCCATTTGAGTTAATTCCATCTGACTCTTCCTCCCAAGAGTCGAAACCATCATATTCTACCAAATTACAGAAACATGAATTAACAGCTAGATCTTGGAAACAGCCTATATGTCTATCAACAGATGAATGGATAAAGAAAATGTGGTATTTGTACACAACGGAGTACAATTCTGCCATAAACAATGATAAACTTGATGGATGTATGAGTAAATGGAAACACCTGGAGACCACCATATTAAGTGAAATACACCAGGTACACAAGTTTAAATATTGCCCAGTTTCTCTCACATCTCTTATATAAGAAACCCAAAATAAAAGAACAAAATAAAGAAGAAGTAGATCTTTTTCAAATGGGAAGGAAACAAGAGATGGAGGGAAGGATGAGAAAAAAAAAGATTTGATTTTAAAATAGAATTCATTTTTAAAAGAATCAAAGAAAAAATGGAAATAGAGCTTTTTCAAATGAGAAGGAGAACAAGAGGTGGAAGGAGCAAAGAGGGCTAGGAGAAAAGACAACAAAAAAGAATGAAAATGTGTTAAGGACACATACAAACTCCCCATGAATAATGTAATCATTAGGTACTCCAAACATGTCCTAATAAAAATAAAGTTACAATAATTTTTTTTTAAAATTGTCTTTGTGAGAACAGAATTCTGTCTTCTGCATTCTTACAAGCCTGGTATACGCCCATCCTAACTGACATGTACCATTCCTCAGGATGGCTGAAAACAACATAAATGTTCTACACTTACAATAGCTGCACTGGTTCAGAAGAAGACATGGGCACAATTAAGAAAGAGCTGAGGACTATGAAATCATAACACATTGGAGATCGGTCTGTAGTAGCAAGTCTAATATTTAGAAGACAGAAGTGTGGGGTGAGGGATTTAGCTCAATGGTACAACACCTACCTCAAAAGCACAAGATCCTGAGTTCAATTCCCTGAACCAAGGAAAGAAAAAAGAAAAAAGGGAGATATGTAATGACCAACCTTGAGTGGCCAAAAGTGATCCTATCAAAAAAGATCAGTAAGCAAGGTGTGGTCAACTGTGAAAGAACTGCTAATTGTACACAGATTAGAGACAATATTATTTATACTGTCTGAACCATATTCCAACAACAGTAAGACACTTAAAATTAAAGCTGAGACACCATTCTGAAGAAAAATGTTTTAATTTTTTTAATGAAACAGACTTGCAATAGAAAAAACTTAAGACTATTCAACTAAATGTAAAGTGATTATCACTCGGGATGATTTTAACATTCGAATTACTATACTTATTTATAATGCATTCACCAAATTTTCTACTAAAAGCAAATGTATTACTTTTATTTTTAAATTATAAGATTTTTCTTAGCAAACTGGACAAGATCAGCCTTCTAGGATCCTAGATCAACAATCTAGGATATCTGTAGAGTCAAAAACCTTCTTCATTTGACCTGGGATCCTCAAGGGTCAGACCTGATCATTGCTCCTTGAAATCCCAATGTCTAGTACAGGGCCTGATACATAAGCCACATTTATTAAGAAATGTTAGCAAACAATTTCTGGATATGGGCAAAGGCACAAGCTGACCTTCAGGTGTCCTCAGGATGCCGCCAAAGTGGCTGGGTTCCAGGATCCATGAGGACTGCATGAGCAGCCTCCTTAGGTGACTGGCAACCACTAACTGCTCACAAAGCTGTCTCAACCCACATTACAACATTACACCCCTTGTCATTAAAATCTTTCAGTGAGCCCCAGCCCCAGCCCCAGGTCCTCAGCTTTTGGTACTGCTACTGAATTGAGGCTTGCTCTTCACCAGGATCTTGATCTTTCATCAGGTCTTTCTGATGAAGAAACACTTTAACAGAATGGAAAAAGGTGGTCTCTGACTGCATGATTGCAGTACCATTCAAATACTTCTCAGAGCAATTGACACTTTCATTTTATGATCACTAAGAATCCTGCATCTGTTCTTCCCTCCACCTGAGATTGAGAACTAAATCCACAGTTCTCACTTAGTGATTCTGCAGGGCTTTACCCCGTCCATAGTGGACCCTTGACCTATGAACTCAATTTGATCACAAGGGCTGGTTGTAACTCAAGCTGACCAACTGAAGGCTCAGCTCCTCCTCAGCCCTCAGCATCTCTCTCCTGGGAACAAGGCAGATCTCAGTGTCCTTGGAGGGACACCGAGCCAGGATTTCTCATTTACCCCCACACAGAAAGGAGGTTGTAATGTTCCTCCCAGAACCCTTGAAAGGTTAAAACTGTATGTGAGACCATATGGAAGCACAACTCCAAGGCACTCACGCCATAACTCAAGACTTGGTCGTAAGTTAAAACTAAAATTCTAGTTGTTCATACCATTCTAAATTGTTCATATGTCAGGCCGGTAGTAACTAAAGGTCCACTGCTCTATAAACTTCAATTTCTCTCCTTGTTTCCTCTTAATATTCTTCCCATCTTCTGTGTAACCTTGCTTTCTCTCTGGCTCGCTCTCTCTCTCTCCCTCTGTCTCTCCTGGCTTTGTATTCACCTGTGACTATCACATGCACTCCGACAGGAGTTTCGGGAACAGAGCCCCTTCTTGCCCCGTAGCTCTACAATACATAGCCCGGACCACTTGTGTGAATGGTGCACCAGACTCAGACACAGAATCACCACGGCTACTGCAGTCACAACCCCTGGGTTTCACCCTTTCTGCTGCACCTAAGCGCTGACACCAAACAGTTCATTAACCTTTCTGCGCCTCACCTTCATTTCCTCACCAGCGGGAGGGGAACAACAGCACTGATCTCATAGGGTTTTTTCGAGGGGTGCGTCAGTGAAAGTGTGTTAAAATGGCTAGCACCCAGCACAAGGTACCTGTGGAGCTACTAAGAGGGTACTTTTGTTTTCAAGCCAGTCAGCAGTTTCAAGTCAGACCAGCAGTTCTATTTTTCACTATAAATGACTAAAGCAAAGACCAATTACAATGGTAACCTTATTTATGTTTGGGTTCCATTTACAAATCAGGGTAGCATGGAAGTTCTCTTTAAGCAGCACAGAAATTTATGTATTTCCTGACTTGCTAAAGAGAAAGCAGTGATGTCAGACAAGAAAGTGGTTTCTGTGAGCGTGTCTCCGATCACTAACAGGGTGAAACCTGCACCAAAGAGCACGTGAATACACAGGACACAAGCTCCTGCACACACGCACACACCAGTCCTCCTCCGTCTAGAGGCAACACAGGCTTCATTTTACGTGACCTGTTCTCAAGGCATCCTTTAAAGTGCTCTGTTCAGTTACCAAAGAACAATTCTACTTTGTTGGATACATGCGATCCTGATTTACCTCTGCGTTAGAAAGGGACCACCTCTTATATAGGCACCTAAAATGCAAATTTCTCACGTGCAGCGCTGGCCGCGGAGCCCCTCTAGCCACGCCCATCTTTGCTGGAGTCCAAGGGTCCTGGAGACTTCCTCCACACCCTGTCTGCCAAAATTTGAGTTCTCAGCGAGTGACTATTTAACCTATGCGGGTGTGTACACTATTTTTAAAACTTGAAACTGCCACAGTGATCGCAAAGAAATCTGGATAATTATGAAAGTTTGACCCAAATTTAGAAAAATCGAAGCAATAATCACTGAAACTATCTTGTGCCACGAAAGTTTCTTCTTAATCTCATGAAAACCGATCAAGTTTCAGCCTTTGCTGAGGTTACACGAGATAGATGGAAGAGATCATTGGGGGTCACTAAGCTATCTCCTTTCCTACGCTTCCCGTAATTACCCTCCCCCTAAAAAAACCAACGCACGTAGTTTACTGCAGCAATGAATTGAAATAAATCAATTCCTTCAGGTTCCCTTTTCCCTCCACATCACAGAAAATACTCCAGAATATAGTGAAAAAGAACAAGGACTACCCGTGCAGTACACACTCCGTCTCTCGCGTTCAGCGATCCGGAGTCGGGGGCGCAAGGACTCGGGACGCGGGTCGCAGACCGAGGCGCCAACGACGAGGGCGCCGCCGCCCCAGGGCGGCTCTGCGGCTCAGCCCGGCCGGGTCTTGGTCGAACTGGCCCCGAAGCCCCGGGGCACCGTGCCCCCGACCCCGCCCTGCGGGCAGCGCACTTCCCGTCCGCCCGGCCGGTCCGGACGCTAACTTGACAGCGACACAGTGCGAGGAAAGAGGAAGCGGCTCGAGACCACTTGGCGAGGTCGGCGTTTCACCGGGTGGACGAGCTCGACTGCCCAGCCTCCCCGGAAAGCTGCGATCCGTCAAGAGCTGCCGACACACCCGGTGGAAAGTTGTTGCGAATGATCATGTTGGAAAACCCAGAACAACTCCTTTACTTTTTTTTTTTTTTTTTTTTTTAAATCCTAGAAACCTTCTCGCTCCTGGCGGCCGAGGGGTGGACGCAACAAAGCTCACGCCCGTCCGGGTCCCGGGCGCCGGGTCCGCCTGCCTAGGCTAGGGCGCCGGGAGACTCTCACCTGGTTTCACTGGCTTGGGAGGCGGCTTCGACATCTCGCTTCCTGGAGCAGCGAAGCCTCGCACACCGCGCGCGGAAAACCTCCAGCACCCGTCGGCCGGCCCTCCTGTCCGGCGGCGCGGCAGGGCGCCCCGGGACCTGCCCGCCCCGCCCCGCCCCGGCCCGCCCCGCCCCGGCCAGCCTTCCGCGAGCGGACGAGGAAGTGGCCGCGCTTCACCGCGCGCCGATTGGCTGAGGAGCCGGCCGGGCCGGCCCGAGCGCCACAGCGCGCGCCCGGCGGGACTGCGCGAGGACGAGCAGGCGCGCGCAGGAGAGCGCGCTCGCCGGAGCCCCGCCCCTCTCCGCCCCGAGCTGGGCTGGTGATGGCCCTGCACTCGCAGGGCAGAAAGCCGCTCCCCGGAGGTCACCTCCACCGGTTCTCTGCACTCCGCACTGCGCGGGGAAGCCGAGGCTGCGGCCCCACTGATAGCGAGGAGGCCTCGCCCTGTGCCCGGTGAGTCCCGCCTGCCCGGCGCGGCCGCAGGTACCCCGAGTCCTCGCCCTCGGTTGCATCTTAAGAGTCGGCAGGGGACGAGCCTGCGAACCCGGCCTCGGCCTCCGAGAGCAGCAGGGACCCGACGATTTGGGGACTGGCGGGGCTGTCAGGGGACGACTCGGCCGGCCTCTGGCCTGCCTGCTGCCTGGCTCTGTATAGCCTACTCAGAATGCTGTTTAAGCTTAAGGGCGAGAAGAAAACGAAAGACTAATAATACTTTAGTAAGTAGTATTTGGTGGTACGTAAAGATTGTATGAAATTCAGATTTCCGAGTCTATCCAGTAGGAACTAGCACAGGGCCGTGCCCATTTCCTTGTGGTTGTCTGCAGCCCTGTTCTTGTTTCCACCGCGGGGTTGAGTGGCAACCTGCTTGCAAAGCTGGAAACATTTTCTGTCTGCCACTTAAGAGGCTAGCCCACCCCCAACCTAGCAGATCATCAGGGGACTTGGAGGTAGTTCAAATGGCAGAGTCATTATTATGAAGCTAATTGTGTTTGTTATTTAAGAACTTGCACAAAATGAAGCTTCAGATTTTCAGTTAGAAACAGTTCTAACTGGGAAGGGGCATGGATTACATTTGTAGAAACTCCAACACTGGGAGATTTCTGTGTTTACTGAAAGTGAGTAGTTTTAAACAAGTAGGAAAAATACTACCTTGTTTGGTGGGAAAATAGTCCAAATCTGTTGACTAAAATGAGTGAGAAGTCCTGAAAACAGTGCACTCTTTTTTAAGAGATGAGACTGCCCTTCAAATACGTTTGAAAAGCACACTTTGTTTTCAGTTGTCATCTTTCAGACCATTACTGTGTCAGGGACTTGCTCTCTTCCTTACAAATTGCTGACTTAAACTCCGTGCACCAAGGAATGTTTCTGTGGTTAAAAATCCAAGATGTTGGGGCCTAGGATTTAGCTCAGTGGTTCTGACACCTGCCTTGCTAGTGCACGGGCCAGGTTCGATCCCCGGGAACCACATACAACAATGCCGGGCGTGGAGACTCAACGCCTACCAACAATCAGTACCACAGATCACGTACCACACTGCCAGGCATGGTGGCTCTCACCTGTAATCCCAGCACTTGGGAGGCAGAGGCAGGAGGATTGCTGGTGAGTTCAGGACCAGCCTGAATTACAAAACAAGACCCTGTCTCAAAAAAAAAAAAAAACAAGCTGTTAACAGTGAAATGGATTAAACATAAACATATGCCAATTATGAAAAAAATGAGTCAGCATTTTACTTGGAAAAAATGTCAGTATGAACATATTGAAACGACTCACTTTGGGTCTGCTGGTGGCTGTCCGGATCCATTTACCCCCCAGGCAGGTACTCACTGCTACTGGGGGAAGCTTTGGGCACATTGGGAAAATAAACCACGTAAATGTTCAGTGGGGTAAAGTTGGCACATACAGCCTAGCAACAGGCTGCCTTGGATTAGGACATTGCAAAGTCCAAAAAAAGTATTTCTTCAGAGGTGACATGTAGTTTGCAGTTGTAGTTGTTCAGACTTTGTGTATGCTTCGCGAAATCTGCCACTGCATATATTTGGAGACTGACAAGCCTTGATTGCAAACTGGAAATGTGGTGTTAAGGAGTGTTTAAAGGACGAGAGAATTGTGATGTAGAAGTGAACGGCGCTAGGCCTGAACTTGGATTTCTGCTGAGGCGGCCCTGCGAGCCAGCCCCTCTGTGTTTGAGGTCGATGGTTTGGGGATTCAGAGCCCCACTCGTCCATGCCCAGTCCCTCAGCCCCACTGCCTGTTCTTTCTCCACCCAGCCCAGTTCCCGCCTCTCCCGGTGCCCTCTGCTTACCACTACACAGAGCGCCTGACTGATTAACTGCCCAAGTGGGCCCAGATGCTGGTGAGTGTGGCACTCAGGGTGCCCACTTTGATAATAATCTGGTTTTGCTGTAGGAGTTCACTCCCCTCTTACCCCAAGAATTTTCTAAATCAGTTCATGACCCCTCTCACTCCGGGTTTCTGAATTGCTGGAGTTTGCACACGAGTATCCCCCTGACACTTCACGCACTCCTCATTTATATGCTAGGAAACTGTTGCGTCATCCTCACCTATGTGCACAGATGTCACAGGAAGGGCCAGGGACTGGTTGTCCTTTGCAGCCAGCCAGTGTGCACAGCAAATACAGTGCCCCATCAATAATGTAGCAATAGGGCTGACATCAATTATACATTAGACCGGCAGTTAAGCCAGTGCACGTGCCACACCCCTTCTGTGCTCTTGGTAATAAAGTGCTTCATACCAGCTTCCAATGACAGGAGGATGCTGACTCTGTTGATACAGTTCACTTTTCCAGTCACTTGCCATCACCAGGTGAAACTCAAATATCCATCTCTTTCTGCTGCTCTGCTCGTATCACGAGCAGTCTTGAACTCCTATTTAGTAGAACCTGACCTCAAACAGTTGCTTCAGTGTGAAACATTCTGGGTGAGCTGAGAAGCAGCTAAGGAACCGCAGCCTGCCCCATCAGGCTGTTCTTCGCAGCCCTTCCTCAGGGAGCGTGGGCACCTCCGCCCCAACAGTCACCCATTTCCAGCTGATTACCCTTCCTGAGCAGACGGGCAAAAAGAGCAGATTCGGTCAGAAATGACCTTGAGGAACCTCATTCTCCAGTCCCTCAACCTCACTGCAGCCTTGCACTTAGCAGTGAAGACGGTGTATTTCCTGAGACCACATCTAGGGCCCAGGGATGAAGTGGGTTAGGGCCCTGGTCTGCCCCTAGACCAGGGTTCAGCACAACAGTCTGTGGCTTAGACCTGGCACTGACACTGTCACCTGACACTGGCAGTTTCATAGCAGAACTAGCTTAAAAATCCAGGCAGTGCAAATGTTACTCCAATAAAAGAGAAATTCCATTCCCATCATGAGCAGACTTGTTAACTGCCCCCCCCCAAAAAAAGCACTCAAGTATAATTATATATCTTAAATGTCATAAAAGTTTTTGTGAAAATTTGCTTTTTCTTTTGTTATGTAAGTACCATATAATAACTCAGATTTGGCATCTTATCCCAAACAGCCTCAAATATTTACTGTCTTGTCTGTTTGCAAAAGAGTTCACTTCACCAGCCCCTAGACAAAGGTTGTGGAGTTAGGAAACAGAGCTATGAAAGACCTTCGGTACGTGTTTTCCTCTGGCTAGTGGCAGTGTGCTTCCTCTTTCTGGCAGGGAGAAAAGAGGCTGCCTCTGGGGCCTCCCTGTCTCTAGGAAAACTGGCCACTGGCGAGTGAATCACCAGGCGAAAGGTCTCTGAACAGGAGGCAGCTTAAGCTTTGGACCTTGCTGTGCCTGGAAATCCTCCCACACCTCAGGAAACAGACTCAGATGTGTGGATTCCCTGCATCTTCTCTGACAGGCCCTGAGCACCAGTCAGCTGTTTTCACTGCAGTAGCCTGTCTGCTGGAAGCTCACAGACCTGAAGCTGAACCAGCCCTGGGAAATGCAGGCTGGGGCATCTGTGCCATCACCGCCAACATCCGCACCTCACTGCTTCTGCTAACTCCGAATCCCTTTCTTACCCCCTCAGTAGCTAAATTACACACATTCACTTTTTTTTTTTAATTTTAGGAAATATTAACAAGACGTGATTTTGAAAGCTAACTATGAAGACATTTGTCATTGGAATTGGAGGGTGAGTACTTTTTCTACAAACAGCTCCTCAAGATACTCTGGATGTGCTGGGTATGATGGTGCACAAGTGTAATACCAGCATTCTGAGAGGCCGAGGCAGAAGGATCCTAAGTTCAAGCCCAGCCTGAACAACTTAGTGAGACTGTGTCTCAAAATGTACAAGAAAAAGGGCAGGAGATGTGGCTCAGACCAAAGACTCGGGGTTCAAATCCCAAGTGCTACAAAAGGTAAAAATAAAATAAAACCAACACAAGTGCCAAGTGTATTTTCATGGGGTGGTGAGGGACTGGAGTGGCAAGGAAGCAGTGGGCATCCCAGAGTCCCGGAGAGGAATGGATCACCACATATTGCTGCTGCATAAATGCCAGCAAGAGGCAAGGGTCTGTAGATGAGAAAGAAAAGAGTCAGCCAGCGGCGTTGGCCCACTGGGGCTGCCACCAGGGGCAGGGCCAGACGGACACTACTTGTGGTTCTAGCTGGTTTGTTACTCTCCATAAGGGTGGGTCTCCAGCACCATGGAAGAAAACCCGCCATTTTCTTCCTCTTATGCCCTACTTTGGATGTGTGGAACAGAGACAGACTCACCTTCACCCCTCTTCCCTGTCTTGTGACCTTGTGCCCTAGGCTGTTCAGCTGGAGTGGCTGGAAGGATAGCCAGAGGCAGCCTGCATGCTTTTCTCACCAAGGCCCTAGTTTAATCCTCAGCACTGCCACAATAAAAGTCCTGATTCACACGGTTATCTCCTCCTTGATACCCAAGGCTGGCACGTAAATGAGACATCAGCCTCAGCCGAACAGGACATCATTTGTTTTCCTACAGTGTTATGTTCATCTTTCTTCTGAGTACCTTCACATTGTGTGGGGCCCATTTATAAAATATTTGCTGATCAGAATTTAAAAATAGGAAAGTTGAGGAAAATCAGTCATTGTCCAATTGTAATATGTTACATGGAAAATCATCAAGAAGTAAAACAGAGTAGATTTGGTGTCAGAACACGCTTCTTTGCCTGCCAGGCTGTATGTTCCTCGGCAGGCGTCTCCTGTCCTTTCCACACTCAGCTCCCAGAGTCTTGATTCAAACTGTCATCCCAAATTCTGTTCGAACTCGTTTTCTTTATTTATTTTTTTTTTTTAGGTTTTTTGAGACAGGGTCTCACTTTGTAGTTCAGCCTGGCCCTGAGCTCAGCCTCCAACTCACATCACAGCAATCCTCCTGTCTCTGCCTCCCAAGTGCTGGGATTACAGGCGTGAGCCACCACGCCCAGCACTGTGGTATGTGGTACTGGTTGCTGCTGGGCGTGAGTCTCCACACCCAGTACTGTATGTGCTTACCAGGGAATCGAACCCGGGTCCTTGCACTTGCAAGACAGGCGCTGGAACCACTGAGCTAACTCCCCGACCCCTCGAACTCGTTTTCTTATATTCTGCTACTAGTTTAATCTTCGTCCAACACATTTCTCTCACCTGATGAACAGCTCAGTAGTTCCCAGCTAATTAGAACAAAATCTAAATATTATACTGTGTGAAGGCTATTAGTAAATAATAACCAAGTTTGCTAACTAGCTAAAGAGTACGCAGGCTGCTAGAAAAGTTTAATTCGGGAGATCGGTGATATCACCAGAGTGTTTCTCTCTTTCTCATTCATAGTCTATCCCTCTCACACTGGCTGCCCTTCAGGGTCTGACTGCCACCGCGTCTCTTGTGACTTTCATGCTTTGATTAGCTTGTCACTAGGGGAAAAGTGGTTTCTCTGGCACCAGGTCTTGAATGTCCCTCTGATCAGACCTCCTTGGCTATGACCAACCAGTGTGGGCTAGTTGAGAGCAGAGTCAGTCACACCTGACCAGGCCTGGGAAAGAGCTGGAAGCTGGCGGGCAGCTGTCCGGCACCCTGGAGACGCATAAGTTTTCTTCTCACACTCCACTCTGGGGCCGCCCGCCCTCCAGACTCCAGCCTCATGCCTGCTTTCCACACACTTTAAGTTTCATCCCCACCTCCCTGAGAAAGCCTCCTTTCCTGTGTCTTCAGAAAACACTGCAATTTCATTTAGATCCGCTACATCTGGAAGTCATGCACCTGACTCAGCACCAGGGCTTCTATGTCTGCCGTCTGTCCTTCCTCCAGCCCCCTACTCAGTGACTTTCCTTCACACCTTTCTGTTTTTTAAAAATTGAAATCTCTATTGGTGCATTACATATACACATCATGATTGCACTCAACAGTGAGGATTTGTACCAGTATGTGATACAACTTAATTCTCATTTTCCCATTTTTTCCCATACCCCTACCCACCCTACCACTCCTGCCTCCTACATACATAAGCTTTGTTTCTTTCTTTTTGTTATAATCTCATTATTTTTCCCTTTATTTACCCCTTCACCTCATTTCGCATTGAGTGTTTTCTATTTCACAATACATAACATGCATTCTAGAACTCATTTACATTTTCATTTTCTCATACCTGAGAAAAGATATGATATTTATACATCTGTGACCTATTTATTTCACTTATGAGGATGTCCTCAAGGTATGTCCATTTAAGTATAAATCTTACCATTTTTATGGCAGAGTAATACACCATCCTATAAAAGAACCACAACTTTTTTTATCCATTCTCCAGTTGATGGACATTTTGGTCATTTCTAAGATTTAGCTATCCAAATGAGCTATAAATATGGGTGTATGAGCTATATGAGCTGCTATAAATATGGGTGTACATATGTCACTGTGATATGAATCTCATAATTCTTTTGTGTATATACCTAGCAGAGGAATAGCAGGGTCAAATGGCACCTCTAATTGCAGCTTTTTGAGGAATCTCCTAACTGATCTCCAAAGAGGTTGTACGAGTCTACACTCCCACCAACAGTGGAGAAGGCTTCCTTCTTCTCCACAGCCTCACCAACATTTGTTGCTGACTAATTCAGAGATAGCAGCCATTCTTTGTGGAGTAAGATAAAATCTTAATGTTGTTTTCATCTGCATCTCTTGCATGACTAGTGATGTTAAACATTTCTTCATATG
>PVIR01014266.1:0-40551 GCA_004026965.1 Petromus typicus | reverse complement strand
AGGGGCACTGTTCTTGTCTCTGTGCCCTCTATTTAGGGCACACGTTATGCTGGGTTCAAATGTCTGCCAGACTTCTCTCGTGTAAAGATGCTACCCTATTTACTCTTATAATGATCTGTGTCTTGGGGGAGGATACTTAGAGACAGTATAATCATCCTGTTTGTGATCTTAGGTTTGCAGCTAGCTTCTGTGTCCAGTATTGCCTGCTTGAAATAATGGTTACCATGGTAGTTGCTAAACGGTGACCATGTCACCCTCCTTTAATTCTCCTCATAGCTCTTGTCACTCTGACTGTTAAAGTCAGTTGTTTGTTATCTCTTCGGGATGTACACTCTGGGAAAGCACATGCCTTACCTGTCCTGTATCCTGCCATGCCTCCCCTAGTAGTTGGAACAGTGCCTGAAACCTAGAAGCCTATCAGGGAATGTTTGGGGAATGAGTGAATGAATAAATCATTGAACGGATGAATATGACCCAGCATGGTTTGGTCCCTTATATTACCTCCCTGAGCCCCTCTCAGGTCTTCAGTTCTGCTGTGGCACAGAAGTCTTCCTTTGATTCCTTGTGCTTGTTGTGCTATAATCTCCCACATGGCCTTGGCAAATGTTCACATCCTGGTTGGAAATGCTTTCTTTTTCTTTCCCTCTCTATTGTTGACTCTTCAGCTCAAGGGTAAGTGCTTTGAGGAAGCTGTTAATGATGAGCTCCATGTACAATAGCATGTACAGTACAGTGTGTGTGGTAGGCTACACTGCCTAGATTTCGTTTGCACAAATGATGATGCTTGTGCAGTGACAAAATCACCTAATGACACATTTCTCAGCATACATCCGTTTTGGTGCATACCTGTAATTCTCGTGCTCTGGGAGCCAGAGGTGGGAGGATAACAAGTTCAAGCTGAGCCGGACCACCCTGGTGACTTAGGGAGTCTTGTCTTGGGTGTGTAGCTCTATGTGAAGGCCCTGAGTGCTGGAGGGAGGGAGCGGGATGGGGGAGGGGAAGAGACAGGAGAGGGAAGAGGAGGAAGAAGAAAAAAGACAGAGAAGAGGGGAGGGGAGAGAAGAAGAGAAGGAGGAGCAGGAAGAATGGAGGAAGAGATGGGGAGGGAAGGACAGGAGGGACAGAAGATGTACAAGTGTCCTGGGCATTGTCGCCTGATCCAAACTCTAACTCGTGTGCTGGCTAGGATGTCACCTGGTTTTGCTCCTCATTATCCCCTGAGGATGGTATTTGCCAAGTGCTTTTTTCCTCGGTCAAGTCACTGGCAATTTTAAACAACCATGTTCACCTCTTTTCTGTGAGTGTTTGGCTTGAATGCAGTTGATTAAATGAGTGCCTCAGCCAATTAAATCATCAATGTTTGGTGGAAAGTAGGTCTCTCCCTGGACTGCTAATACCGTGAAATATTCAACGGTGCTATTCAGTTTTTTCCTAATCTTTACATCTGTCAGATATTCACTCAGAGTTTTACAATCATCAGTTTTCTTTTGTGATGCTGGGATGAGCCCTAGGCTCTGCACACACTCTACCACTGAGCTGTGTTCCCACCTGTTGCTCGCAGTGTTAACTGTCTTCACTGTCAGAGCCATGTGAGTTTATAAGCAGAGAGTATTGTAACTCTAAATTGCCAAATTAAGCTCATTTGATGATGAAAATATCAACAAGATACACCAGCAAGTACACTCTTATTCTGTTTGAACTGTATTTAGCTGTTTCTTACTAGGAAAATAACCTCAGATTATCTTCTTGTCTCATTTGAAACACTTATCAAGCACCTTGCCTCAAGACAGCCAATGAACTGGAATGAAAAACAGATATCCCAGAATTTACTGTCCAAAGTCGGGCGAATAATTCCCAAAAGTGAGTCATTTAAAGACAGTGTCTCAATGTATTTTGCAAATTAAAACTTCAGTTTGAAAGCCACCGCCACCTTCCTAGGAGCCAGTGCTTATCTCTAAATGCACTGCACTCACAGATTCCCAATGCTTCTATGTCTGGGTTTATTTAAAAATGAAGCCGAGCAAATCTTTCAGAATTTTGCATGGTTATTTAAATTTCACACATTTTCTGAGAAGGAGAAAAACCATTTTCTTTTTTTCTTGTATCAACGTGAAATGTTTTGAAGCAAATCTTTTCCTCTGAAAGTGGTTGATAACGTACAAAGCAGCAGCCTAGACAGACCCATCAGATGTCCCTCCTCTTCAAAAGGCTGAACATTTATTTCTCTTAGAGCAGGGGCGCCTTGTGCTCACATTCATCCATGGCAGTCCACCTCCTAGAGGAACAGCGAAGATACAACTCAGTGCTATTTTGCATATATCCTATGTGCCAGATGTTTAAGTACATAATATATAATTACATTTGCTGATTCCTGTGTGCAGTGATACAAAACCACACTCCATCCATCATGGCCATCGAGGAAATGATCAAGGTAACTGCGACAACAGCCAAGTTGGATCTGGCTGACAGAGCTTGCTTGTTCTTGTACTTACCCTAAGGGATGATGTTAGCTTAATCAATAGACAGTCTTGGTTTTCAGACAACTGATGCTATCCAATAGCAGTACTAATATCTTCAAAGTAGGCTTCTCGTTTAACATATGTGTAATAGAATAGGAGTCAAACTTTTCAGAAACAGCATGCATTTTCCTGAAGGGCAAAGTTAAATACATATTGATAAGCTTAATACTATATATAGGTATCTCAGTTCACAAACTTAATTTGTTCTCTGATTTTGGAAAAGATGGCTATGGTGTATATTTGTCACTGGATGCAGACTGCAAACAAAATAAAATTTGTGAAGAACATTCTTTGCAAACCAAACTGTTCATGAACTGAGGAACTACTGTATTACATAGAGTGAAATTAACTTTAAAATATTTGTTTTGTACTAGGTGTAGTCAAGAACCTCAGTTTTAGGCTCTGTAGGTGCTGTCCAAATGGTGGTCAATGGAAGAAACCTGGAAGTAATTTTGTGTTTTGTTTCTTTGAGACAGGGTCTTGCTATGTAGTTCAGTCTGGGCTTGAACTTTCTGTGTAGCCTGTTCTAGCCTTGAACTCTAGTGATCCTCCTACTTCAGCCTTCTCAGCTGGAATTATAGACATGTACCATCACATTAAGCTGCCTAGGACTATTTTGACAGATTTCGTTATAAAAAGCACATCAAAGCCTGGAATGGGTAGTATCATTTTAAAAGGAGAATGCCAGAGGTGCATAATGGCTAATATATAGCATTTTCTTGTGTGAGTTTTTATGTTACTTCTCTTTCATTTACTATTCTTGTATAGCCAACAGAAGTTGAAGAATCAGTAGGTGTCATTGGAGTTTGATTTGATGTTTTATCTTGACCTTGATCACTTTGGCCATAGGCATCATATTTTTCTAAAAAATTCTCTTCAACCAGTAGTCCATCTGTCATTTCAGGGATAATTTTTTCACTTCACTTGGAAAAAAAAATACACATATATAGCTTATTTCAGCCATGCTGGGAGCTGTTTCTGAGCAGATGTAGCTGTACTGTTCACGGTTTTGATTCCATTGGACCATTTTCATGTGAGCAGACAGGAACAGACTTTATTTTCCATAAAAGAGTCAGCTCAGAAATAGAGCTCTCTTGGCCAAGATTCTCAAATCTGCAGAAGGAGCAGGGAAACTTCATTTTGAAGTCATAGAAAAGAAGATTAGCACAAGGAATAGCTAGTCTTCGATGTATTTGAATACTAACATGTGGCTTAGTGTGTTCTTACATACTGTTAGAACGCCTTGAACAAAATGCTGATAGATCCCCTGACTCACTTCTCTGTACCTTCCAGTTCCCGGAACATGGTGTGCAAACTTCCAGTGCAGTCCAATAGCGTTGCTTCATTGCTGATTAGAGAGCTATCAAAACTGGTTAATGGGTTGTCTGGGAGCCACAGTGGGGTGGATATGTAGGAATGGAGTTGTGATTACAACTCTGACCTCCCCAGAGTGGTTAGGGAAAGTCTGAGGAGAAAGGGAAGAGGGAAAGAGAGAAAATGAAGAGAAGAGCCGGCTGCAGGAGGGAGAGACAGAGAGAGGTGTGAAGTAAATACTGAGGAGGGAGAATCTATTGTAACTGCTTAGTCTGGGCTGCAAATGATGTTTACTAGTCAGATTTTGAGGAAAGGTTCAAGTTGGAAGAAGAGTTTGACCCAACCCTGGAAAGGTCCCTGTTCTTTCCTGCCCAACAGCTGCAAAGCCAGAGTTAGACTTTTCTAGGTTTAGAATTATGCTCTTTATAGGCTCATTATGTAAAGGGCTTCTAGAAAATCTGACCCTTCAAAAGTTGCCCAATGAAATGCTAATGTCTTGTCCATTTTTCTAAAGCAATGCCATTGTCATAGCTTTTCCAACCGCACAGGGCCTCCTCCTTCTTCCCTTCCTCCTCCCCAGCATTTTTTTTTTTTTTTTTGAGACAGGGTCTCACTTCTAGTTCAGGCTGGCCCTGAGCTCACTATGTAGCCCAGGCGAGCCTCAAACTCAGCAATCCTCCTGCCTCTGCCTCCTGAGTGCTGGAGTTATAGGCATGAATCACTACGCCCAGCACTGTGGTATGTGGTACTGATGAGCATGAGTCATGACACCCAGCATTGCTATATGTAGTTACTGGGAATCTAACTAGGGACCTTGCGCTTGCAAGACAGGTACTGAAACCACTGAGATAAATCCCCGGCACCTCCAGCCTCGTATTTTTAATGTATGTATATTGACACATTCTTGTGTTCCTATTTCCATTTTCTTTACTTGTAACTTCTTTATTGAGTTGCTAATAATGTATCTATTTATAATCAGATCTTGGGTTTATTAATCAATTCTCTTTTGGATTTTAATTTACTTATATTAATTCCTTTTGTTTCCCTCTAGGTTTGTTCTGTTGGTTTTGGGTTTTTGTTTGTTTGTTTGTTTGTTTTTGTTTTGAGGCAAAGTCTTGTATTATAGTTCAGGCTGGTCCTGAACTCACTATGTAGCCCAAACAAGCCTGGAATTCACAGAAATCCTCCTGCCTCTGCCTCCGCCTCCTGAGTGCTGGGATTATAGGCATGATCCACCATGCCGGGCATTGTGGTGTTCTGGGTTTTCTAACTTTTAAAGTTCAATATTTAGGTAATTTATTTTATTTTTGTCAAAAAAATTTTAAAAGTTCTATGTTGGTTTCTAAATATGACTCTGGTCTGAGCCCCTGATTGTTGACACATACGGTCCTCTTTGTTATTTTTCTAAATAATATACTGTTACAGTTTGGATTTCCTTTCTAAATAAATATTACTTAGGAGATAGATTTAAGATTTCTAGATGGCAAGTTTTTATTCTTGTTAAAATCTAATACCTTCCTTCATTGTATTGTGGTCATTGAAAATGTCTTTCTCAATTTTGAGGATTTACTGGAGGTTCTTTTGTGGCCTAGTATGTAGTAAGTTTTTATAAATGCTTCACTAATGTGTAACCCACGTATTTCTAAGACCTTCAGCCTGTTTTCAATATGTGATTTGCTTTTATTTTTTTCATATGCAATGAAAATGCTCAAGCCTTTTTTCTATAAACTGTAAAAAAGCCAGTGAAAGCACTGGCTTTCCTCAAAGTCTTGATTCCTCAAGACTTTTGGGTTAGAGAAGCTTGTACTTCATTGATCTCTATTTTTATTTATAGTTGAGCCATGTTCTCTCTGTGTTGCCCATGCTTACCTCGAACTTCTGGGTCAAGAGACCTGCGTGCTTCAGCTTCCTGAGTAGCTATGACTTTACACGGAGGCTAACAGGTCCAGTTTTGCCTCTTCCTCTGTTACAGCTGCAGCTAACCATGATCTCACTCAGGATACTGATCACCACCGGCCCAGTTACACTGCAGTATCAAGCCACTGTGTGCTGTCCCTGTTGTTCCTCACATATTTGGGGGTGGGGGACCCAGTCCCAGGCTTCCTTTACTGAGGCCTAGGGGATGGCATTGCCACCGTCCGGAAGTTGTTAGTGGCTACAGCAGCAGGAAGAGCTCTAAAATGCTTCTTCCTTGAAGAACTCACATTCATATTTCATCAGTCACAATAAGATGCATGGCAGTGTCACACTGGCAGAGGATGGGCGACATCATCCTTCCTACAGGAGAATATTTACATTGTAGTAAACAATTTCACCACCAGCACCAAGGCCAAAGTGAAATAGCAGTCAGATGAGATTGGGTGCTCGGGGTGGTATGGCCGTAGACAGAAATACCAGTTAAAACAAATACTTAAGCAGCACTTTCTTCATTCTAGAAAAGAAAAATCATTTGTCCAGAGGGCGACAGTGGAGTTCTGTTATCTGATGTTGTTTTAGTGTAAGAATTTTCTGATGAGCTCCTTCAGATATGATCATCGAGCTCTGCCTCTGTTCCTGAGCTTCACCAACCTTGAGGTGGACAAGGATAAAGAAGCAAATAGACACACGGCCCTTTGGAGAACATAACCAGAAAACGCCACTTGGGTTTCGCCAAAATCCAAAACACCACAACAGCAAATAAGAAAACAATGAGAGACAGAGCAGCGAGGGGCACCAAGACAAGAGCACGTCATTGTGTACCTTGATACCTAAATCTGCCGGGTTTCCCATTTGTGTCGGAAGAATATGGATAATGGGAAATACGTTTAAGTCTAATCAGTCAACTTGTTCAGCTTATTTACCTTCTTGCCCTCCTAAACCTCTAATTTGCCAAGGACTGAGATGCACATATATATCCATTATTATTGTGATCTCATTTTTGTCCCTGATTGTTTATGAGTTTTGATATATATGTATAATATATCATATATAATAAATAGAAATATATCACATATATTATATATCACATATATTGTATCATATATATTTATATTGGACATATATATCATATAATCTAATATGGCCTGATACTATGTTATTTAGACTATAATTATTCAATATGATATTTTTCATTGTAGGAGAAAGATGATATCTTTTCAAATATAAAGACACTCCTTAAATATTCTATAGCTTTTCACCTTGAATTTTATTATGTCTGGTATAAATATTATAACTCATAGTTTATTTCACCGTACATTTATCCAGCGAATTACTTCTAATCATGTTATATGACTTCTGCTTAGATGCATCTCATCATTTGTAGTGGATTTTGTATGGCTCTGACACCACTGACTTTTATTTGTGACTTTAAATCATGGCTGTAACACAGTGCTGGTGTCCACACTGCCCTGGCCACGATGCATGACTGACTGCAGCCCTGGTAGAGATGACCCACGAGAGCTTGGCAAAGGGTGAGGTGGGTGAGGTGGGCGAGGCGGTCTGGGCTTTAAGGAGCAGCTCCGGCTCCCTGCTGGGGAGGGAGGCCCAGACCATGACCAGACGGCAGGCACTGGAGCAACGCGGCCTCACCTTGCTCTGCTGCAAGCAAGCGCCTGCTATCTCTGTTCTCACTGCTCCTTTTAGTCTCAGGTCCTGTGAAGTCATTGTTCATCCATCATCTGGCTCCAAGGTAATTACCAGCTGCCATTTGTGCAGTTTTTATCAGTTTTACTTTGATTTTGTGTTTGGCTTGACATGGACTGTTAGTGACAAGTGGTGGGAGGGTGAGTCATCGCAGCTAGTCAGATGCCTTTCCAAACTGGAATATTTGTGATCATTTTAAAGATTCTAGTCTTTCCTTACTGGATTTTTGCTTTTGTTTATGGACAGATCTCTTAGGTAGTTTTAAACGTTATATTTAAAAATTAAATGAGTTGTAGAAACACCTGGAGGCCTTAGGGCTTTGGATCACGTGCATCCAGATCCAGCGCTGGCTCTGCCGCACCCTCCCGAACAAGCTGTGGAAACCCTGTGGGTGGGTCTCGTGTGGCGTCCTATGAAATGAGGACAAGGAGGACAAGCTCTTTCGGTGTGAAGATGGTACTGGAGAGCAGAAGTGTCCCTAGTGTGCTGGCCGAGACTTGCTCTTCAGGCGTCCTGGTGATGTGAGAAACCGAATCACAGTCAAGAACTCTTCAGGAGAGAGAATCAGAACAGGGAGCTTAGCTCTGCCTCAAATACATAAGTGAAACATAGGCGAGGATGTAGCTGAGTGCCAAGGATTTGGGTTCAATCGTAGGTACTGAGAGAGAGAGAGAGAGAGAGAGAGAAGAGAGAGAGATGGGGGTGCGGAGAGGGAGAGAGACCGACAGACCTCTTTACCCTAAACTGTCCTTTCACAGGGATCTTGGGTGGATTAATGTTTCTGTCCACCTTTCAACTGATACTGTTTAAATACTCTTTTTTTTTGCAAAACAAGACTGTAGAGAAAAATATTTTCTTTGTATCTAAAATAAGGAAGCCACTGGGCCCGGGATTTAGCCCAGTGGTTCCTGTGCCTGTCTTGCAAGCACAAGGGCCCAGGTTCGATCCCTGGAAACCACATACTATACTGGGCATGGAGACTCATGTCCAGCAGCAACCAATGCCACATACCATAGTGCCGGGCGTGGTGGCTCACGCCTGTAATCCCAGCACTCGGGAAGCAGAGGCAGGAGGATTGCTGTGATGTGAGTTGGAGGCTGAGCTCAGGGCCAGCCTGAACTACAAAGCGAGACCCTGTCTCAAAAAAAATTAATAAATAAATAAAATAAAATAAAGAAGCCACTAATAAGATTTTCTGAACGGGGTAGCTTCCTGAAAGGGATAGGAAATGATCTAGAGGTTATGTAACAGGCTAAATAATTTATCTCACTACACAGAACTGAATCGAGTCTTATTTAGTTTAAAGGTAATGACAGGCTTTAGGGACTAGCATGCTTATACCATGAAACTAGAAAGAATATTTTGCAGAAAAATAAACTCTTAAAAATTCTGGGTCAGCACAAGCAGAAGCTATCCCCAATTTTCTCTTTCCTCAGTGGGAGCAGAACCTGCTACGTCCTCACCACAGTGTGAGGGATCCTGTAGAGAAAGCCAAGGTAACAGTGCTGTGATTCTGTCCTGCGCCGGCAGCACAACATTCCTGATCATCTAAACTCCAGGCATCTGCTGTGCCCCCTGGAATCCAGCCTGTGTCGCTCTGTCTCCTTCATTCCTTCATGCCTGCTCTGCCTCCTGCCTCCTGGCATAGTCCTTTAGGAGATCAGGCTGAGTCATCCCCGTGTACTCGATTGTTTTCTGCCTTTGCCCTCTCCTGGCAGGCATGGGTTTGGCTTTAGGTTTTGGATCTGTGGTTTCCTCCCATCCTGCTGATTGCTTATAAATCAGAAAGTGGGAGAGTAGAGACTGGTTTGGGAGGAGAGGTGGCCTAGGAGGAAAAGGAGGGAAAAATTAAATGACTTTTTGCACTTGCATAGTAGTGTTGAAGTCAGGAGGGAAGAGAAGAGGAGGAAGAGCGAAGCTGGGATAGGCAGAGCGGCCTGCGCCTGCAGCCTGGAGGCTTTGGGGGAAGGGAGGCTGAGCCGGGCCTATAGGTAGCCGCATGTGGAGTGCAGTGTAACTATCAGAGAGGAAATGGGAGCCTTTTAAAAGCCCCAAGAGACACTCTTTCTTCATGACTTTTGAAAAATTCTAGCAAAAAGTCCAGATATTTTAAATTTTAGATTGCATGAGCTGTGTTCCCATGACTCCATCCCTCTGGGACGGACCCAGGTGCCTGTCATTTTCTCTTCAGTTAATCATTCTGTACATCTTTGCCCCAAGCGCCAAGCATGCTGGGCAGGGCTGGACCCTGGCAGCCCTCTTCATTTGCTCACTTCTCTGCTCAGGTGTCTCACCAGACTTCCTCATGCTGACAAAAATGATCAGCATCCTCATTAATAATAATAATGCGGATGATCATAAGACACCTGCAGCAATTGGGACAGTTGGATAAAGCACCAGTGAAAATGAAAGTTCAGCCAATACCACTGGAAATTCTATAGATGAATATCTTAAAATTTGTTCTTATGGGCTGGGGATTTAGCTCAGTGGTTCTGGTGCCTGCCTTGCAAGCTCAAGAGCCCAGGTTCGATCCCCGGTAACCACATACAATACTGGATGTGGAGACTCACGCCCAGCAGCAACCAGTACCACATACCACAGTGGTGGGCATGGTGGCTCACGCCTGTAATCCCAGCACTTGGGAGGCAGAGGCAGGAGGATTGCCGTGATGTGAGTTTGAGGCTGAGCTCAGGGCCAGCCTGAACTACAAAGCAAGAACCTGTCTCAAAAAAAAAAAAAAAAAAAATTTGTTGTTATAACCAATTCAAAATTTTGAACACTTTCTGTAGGTAATTTCAGAGTGTCTGGAACAAGAATCCAATAGCTCATTAAAACTCTTCTTCAAAACTCCTAAAGCTTCTCCAGGGGTCTGGGTGATGGAAAGGTGGGAAAGCATGTCATTCCTCAAGGTCTTTGCCTTAAAAAAACAGACAAGCACATAAGCAATTACACGTGATGGGGTCTGAAAGGGACACGGACACACATTGGCCTGGGAAGTTTGGAGCCTCATATGTAGTCATGTGCTGTTTGGCGACAGCCAGGTTCTGAGAAATGTGTTGTTAGGTGATTTCATCATTAATAATCATAAAACTTGGATGCGCTAGCCTGCTATACCCCCTTAGGATGTATGGACTAGCCTACCGCTCCCAGGTCATAGCTGCACAGCTTGTTATTTAACTGAATACTGTACATAACTGTAACACAGCACTAAGGATTTGTGTAGCTTAACATATCTAAATGTAGAAAAGATAACAGAAATACAAGGAAGTATTGTCGAAATACTTCCTTCGAAATACAAGGAAGCAGTCGAAAAGGAATTTTTCAGCTCCTTCCTACTCTTTCGGGACAACCTTTGTTTATATGGTGTGCAGTTCATGGGAATCCCCTTGAGGGAGTGGTGTGTGACTGTTAACGGCTCTGGAGTTCAGTGGGTCGAGGCTCTGGATTCTTTTGGGGCAAGACCACCCTTACCAAGTGTCATCTGAAGACTTTCTTTAGTGTATTCCCTACCAGAGTCCCATAGATCATACCCTCAAAGGTACTGTCTACCCTCTCTGCCCTCCTGCCAGTAGCTGGCTCACCCTTCTCTCTTGCTGTGTTTCCTTTCCTTCCCAGCTCTCCCTGGATGATGGTGACACAGCATTAGTGTCCTCACTCCTTCTCTCAGACTCTTGTATTAGTCCAGACTCTAAATGTCTGATCCCCAGAGGCTCCCTGGGTTGTGCTCCTTGCTTCAGGTGCCAGCACCAAGGTTGGGCTTAGGCTTCCCTTTGGAGAAATGCAGGGATAGATCTCTCAGAGAGTGAAAGGGCTGCGTGGTCCATCGGCTTCTCTAAGCTTTTCCCAATAACATGTGTCAATCACTTGGCACTTCTCCCAGACCTTTGCCAATTGTTCTTTTCTATTCTGTGTAAATAAACCCATTTTTTCCCATGGACTTATCTGCGTTGGTTGTCTGCTGACCTGCTGGGTGATTTGGTTGTCAGTGTTGCCCTTAGTCTAGCAGCATGCTAGCAGTTTTGTTGGAGAAAGGGTTTTCACGTCCGAGAGTGTGTCAGGGGAAGAGATGGCAGGCTGCAGCAGGAGGAGTGGGTGGAAGGCACTCCGGAGGCCAGGCCCAGGCTTTCTAATTCTAGAGCTAAGAACAGACTGGTTTCCTTGACAACAGAGATGAAGTCTGCTCATCTGCTACTTTGGGGGGCTTTTGTGTGTCTGTGGAGAGCTCTGGGACTTGGGGACAAGAAAGGCAATCCATGCAGCAAGGCGTTTCTGAAAATGCACCAATCCTTACTGTATTATTAACAGCATTAAAATTTCCCCAGGTGGCATAGTGATATCCGTTATATAACATGCAAATTGTGAGTCTAGATCCAGAAGCTGCCATTCCTTCCACTGCATTGTCTCTGGTCCTTGATGGATTTTACCAGACTCACAACATCTTTTTGATATGTTTCCAAATGTCAATCAAATAGGTACTCACTACTACTGTTCTCAAAGGTTAAATCAAAAGCGTTTCTTCCTCAGCTAGCAATTATTTGTGTGGCCTGGTTGCTGGGAGGAAATTAAAATCAGCACTTGACAAGCTGACGTTGGCTCAAACCTGTACTTGTCAGATGGCATTTCAGATAAGATTTAGGGATCCAAACCTTTATTCTTGTTGCAAGCCAGAAAACTCAGGCAAAAAGCTGACACATTTGCTTTAACTATGGGCTTGATCTCAAGGCAACGAGGCCTGGTTGGGGCTTGGTGTTTTATTCATTGACTGCCTTCCCCTCTTATGCATTATTAAAACCTCCTTAAAAAGCAGCTGGGGGGTCACTGGGGAGAAGACAAGCCAGCAGTGATTTCAAGTCTCCCGGCAAGAAGCAACATATGCGGCTGGGAAAACTCAAGAAAAGATTCTGCAAAATTGTAGCCTATAGCAAATCTAGCAAAGATGACTCTTGGAGCTTGGGCTGATAAAAATAGCTAATATGTTTAAACAGATCCTATTTTTTATGTCCATGTCAGAGCACTGAATTTGCACATGCTAAATAATATACATGAGAAAGTATGAGCAGGACTTATGTGCCAACAGTGACTGTGGTACGATGGGAAATAATTAGCAGGACAAAGTGTGTTCCAACAGATGCAAGGCAGATGAAGGCCAGAACCTGGTGCCTTTTCTATCAGGTATGCCAGCAATTGTTTTTCATCATGATGATCTCAGAACTGGGCTTCAGATTTAGCTTCTGCGTGTCCCTTTCCTCCTGTAACCAGGAGGCGAGTGCAGGATTCTACAGCTCTCTGCATAGTTCCTTTGTTTCTTTCATGTCCCCAAAAGATAGATAACCATTGACTTCACCAGGCAAACAAGCTCAGCCCAGAGGCTGCTTCAATCTACTGAGCTCTTTGTCTGGAGGTGACCTTCCTGCCCCTGCGGACTTTGCTGCTTTGACTCTAGACAGACAGCAGCCTCCCCTCTGTCCACCTTCTGCCCCTCAGAGGGCCATCTGAGGATAACCTAGGAAGATCCAGGACCAAACTCTAGGTCTCTTGAGCCTATCTAGTGTTTCTTTTCTCCTGTGCAGTCCCCCAGAATGCCAGTTTGGTGGCCTGGCTTTTTGGTATGGTGTGTGGCTTCAGTCTGTACCCAGGAATTGGGGGAAGATTTTTATTTTGTACACATTGGATCTCCACTCGTCCAGATGTGCATGGTGTTTAAGTGTTTCTTAATTGGACAGAAATTAATTGATGACTTGTGATAAGTTTAGCATCAAGCAGATGTATGGATCTGTGTAGACTGCTTTAGAAAGGAGTGTTGCTGGGTAAATCCAGAGCTGTTTCTGGTTGGTTGACAAAATGATTTTGTGAAATGTAAACGTCTAAAGATGCTCTGGTATTTATTTTTACACTACTTTGTGGTTTGGATATAAATCATCACTAATTTTGCTGCATCTTCCTGTGTAGGAAGATTGTGGCTGATTCTTGCTGCTGCCTTTTGCTCTTCTATGCTCTGAATTCCATGAGAGGAGAAGAGAAGGTTGAACATGTGATCGTAAACATCACTGTGGGGTATGGGGCCCAACAGAATATCTGGGGTTTCATTTTGTCTGTGGTGGCTCAAAAATGAAAGGAGAAAAATCCCTCAAACAATTCCACATCAGGGTCTCCCGAGCAAGGCTTGCTGTGCTTTGAGTGACAGAAAGGTTTGTTTAAGGGAAACTCAAAGTTGGTTGGTATACAGCGAAGATACCCCACATCGTCTGATGTGACATGTGCAGATTGGCTATCAGGCAGATGCTCCCTAACGAAGGCAGTGGCCCAGTGGGACAATGGGGAGCCAGCAGGGCTCAGCAGTACCCCCTCTGTTGCATTTACAGAGGGATCTGTCTGTTCCTCAGAGCCCATCCACAATCCCAGCAAAAGACTGTGTAGCCACAAATGGTCAGTAGACTTTGGGAACAACAGTATGAATAGATGGCCTTCAGGTGTCATCTTATTGCATTTTGGTTTGTCCCATCCTTGTACTGAGCCAATTTTTACCAAGCACTCCAATTACTCAAGTGCTTTCTAGATTTTGGGAATAAGTCCCCACCCTCTTAAACTTTTGGTCTAGTGATAGTGAAAGACTTTTCTAGATTCTTGCTCTTTTAAAATTTTTGTAGAGACATTTGTGCACTGTTAGGAACCACGGACAACTCACTCAGACTTAAGACTTACTGGGATTTACTTAGTTGGATTTGAGGGTGTCTGTCCTGCCCTGTGCTGTCAGCTACTGGGATTATTGCAGACATCTGCCCCACCCAGTGGGATTTTAAACTGCAAGGATTACTGCACTAGGATTAATGGCCTTAAAACTTACTGGGACTTCCTAGAATTTAAGGATATCTGCCTTGCCCTATATAATCTTCAACTATATTGTGGGACCACCCTGTTATATGCATGCTAGGATTATGGGTTGAAGGCTTGGTACCAAATAAAGGTTCAGGCAAGCTCGGGTTATGGGTTCTTCTACTCCCGCTTATGCTGCTGTAATATTTGGCCTTTGGCTGCCACAGCTCAGCATAGTAAGAGTCAAACCTGGGCTCAGTCTTTTTTCTCAAGGTTCTGGCTTTGTTGTTTGTCGGTTGTTAATCCTTTAACTATGGTACTAGTGGGGCATTGGAGTTTGCCATGAGGATTTTGGCCACATCTTCTTCCCTGGACTCTTACAGTGCACGGTGAGCTTTTCCCCAACTACATGTGGTCTTTGTGCTTACTTTTGTCCCCTTCTTTAGTGTCAGCTTTATTCTTAAGCCCTACCCCCCAAAAAGGGAAGCAATCTTGGGGTGATGGTAGGTTTGGATGGTGGTACTCGCTCTAGGCAAGTGGCCCGGGCAGACCCTGGGTAAGCAGAGTTTCTTCTCCCTTCCTGGCTCCCTTGGTTTTAGTGGTCATCATCCAAAGTGAAGTAAGGTAGCCTGTGTCCTCCTGGTGTGTCCTGCTCATGCTCTAGTTTTACTTTCTGTCAGCCCCGAAAACTGCAGAGCACTGAGAAGAGCACCATTTTACTGGGTGGCACTGATATCATAAGGATTGTCCAATACTGTATCTGATCAACTCTTCTAGGACTGCTGGCTTTTAAAAAGAGAAGTTGTGTTAGCCAAATAAATTCCCAAACCTGAGGCAAGGAGGAGTGGGGAAGGATGCCAGGATGCCCCAGACCCCTCTCCACACCTGTAGCCAGCTGGCTTGGACATTCAGGCTCACACAGACTGGTTAGCATGCCCCTCACATGCAGTGTGTGTGTGGATGTGTCCAATATGGGTCTGTGCCATTTTTTAGGTGACTGTCGAACTTAGACACATCTTTGCAACTAATACTGGCCCATAAGCCCATGAGGGGGGTAGCTATCCTTGAATAACATCAGAGTCTGTTGTGCTGAGATCTACAGTGCCCCACAAAATGTGCTCAGAGGTGGGGCTCTGGATGGTGATTGGATCATGGAAGTGCTCTAGTCATTCACTGATGGGTTTAGTGACTGAATTTGCTGCCAGGAGGTGAGGCCTGGTTGGAGGTGGGCGTTGGAAGTGTGGCCCAGAAGAGTATGTTCTTGTTCCCCGCTCCTCCCTGCTCTCTGCTTTCTGGCTGCTGTGAGATGATGAACTTTCCTCTGCCCATGTCTTTCCATTTGTGCCTTAGAGCCAAACAACCATGACTGAGGCTGTGACCTAAAATAAACCGCTCCTTTATGTTTAATGTGTCAGATATTTTGTCCCAGCATGGGAAACTAGTTAATAGGATATCCAAGAGCCCCAGGTGAGGTTGTGCTCTCTCTCCTGTTCGCTTTCCCACCCCAGAGAGTCACCCTGGACCGCTCTCACTGCTCCACTCATGTGGAGGGAGAGAAATGAGTTATTTTTCAAAAGCAATCCCAGGGCTGCTATTTGGGAAAGAAATAGAATTCATTTTCTTGACACTATCTTTCACCAGTTACAAATGGTAGCAATTGCCTGCGGTACTCTTGAGAAATTATGAAGTGTTAATTAGCAGAAGCACTGTGTATTTAAAATATACGGGATTTTTAAATAACTATGAGATTAAACGTACTTTGCAAAGTTGCAAAACCATCTGGTTCAAAAATCTGAGAACTTGAATTTTGCTGCATATGTTAAAGAGATATTTTTGAATACTTCTGGAAATTATTTCTTAATATCACTTTTGTTTCACTATATTTGGAAGCCCAGGCCTTGGAAGCAAGCTCTGAGATGGTCATCGTCATAGCTCAGAGCACTAATTGCTGTCGGTGTCTAGGGAGCCTGTCTACAGTGAAAGAACTAAAGTCATGGCTGTGGTTGTTCCTTAGAAGGCACATATTTCAAAAGTGTCGGCCATAAAGGCACATCTTTATGGATTAGAAGTAAAAAGGGAGCATTTTCTATCATATTCTGCAGAGATATGGAGGATGGAAACCAAGAAAGAAACCCAGTTCAAGCACTGACAACTAAGTATCAGCGTGTCCTTTCATTCTTTGGTTAAATCACATCCTCTTGTTCTTTTTTTTTTTTTTCCTATAGGTCTCCTTAAAAGTGCAGAGGAGGGTTGGGCTATGTGTTAATCAAGGTTTAACAAGGGAATAGAAACTTTTTTGAGTGTCTCAACAGAAGGAATTTCATGCAGGAAACCTATGCAGGTAATGGAGGAGCTGAAAACAAACAAAGAGGCCCTGGTGAGGGAGCGCAGAGGTTATCCTGGCAGAAAGCCACCTCTACCTGGAGTCCCCTGGAGAGTGAGAAAGTGGTATCATCCCTGCCCGGGGCCACAGTCTCTCTGTGAGACCTGCATCACAGTGGACCTTTCTGGCTGGAGCTGAGGCCACCGAGAAGATGCTACCTGGGCCAGAACAGGAGGCAGAAGTGTGCTGGCAGTTCCTTCTTGCAGAGGTTCACGTTCCCTTTGCTCCATCCCAGCTCCAGGGTGCAGAAGGAGGCTGAGAGAACCTGAGGAGAGAGTCCGGCTGAGCTGCTTTTGAAGCCCTGTAACCCTGACATTCACTGAGCCTTAGGCTCTCATACATCCTTGAGAACCTGCCAGTAGGAAAATCGTGTTGATGGTCTCCAAAGGCTTTTAAGGAAATTCCCCTTCTCGCATCATCAGGAATGAACACTCCCAATGGGCTCCTATTTTTTTCTGCATTGAGCTTGCCTATGGGGGCGAAAGCCTTCAGTGAGTATATGTGTATGTGTGTGCACAGTGGAGACCTTATGACAAAGGAGAAGATGAGAGGGGATTATACCTGTGGGTGGAGAGGAACAGGTGACCCCAGAGGCTGGAGGTCAAGAGTTCACCTGTGGCAGGGGATGGTTGTATCTGTGCAGAAGAAAACTTTTCATTATCAAAAAGTCCACATGGGACAATGTCCATAACAGGTTTCTTCCAGGATATTTAACAGTTTTCAAACAAAGCACCTTTTTCCATGGAGTATGTTTAATCAGTCCCTGTCAAACTGGCTTTGATATATGCTCACTGACTGGACCTTCTCCTGTAGAAGGGCAAGTGGAACTAGTGGTCACACTCTGACATCAGCCAGAGATAACTCCTTAAATGGGCATTTCAGCACTAGGGAAATTTGAGGTGCTAATTGGCCCTTCTTTGCTGGGCTTCTGAGTTGGATAGACTTTAAGGCCCTTCTTTTTAAATTTTTTTTGTACCAAGGATCATACTCAAGACCTCATAATTGCCAGGCAAGTGTTGTGCCAATGAGCTACATACTTGGCTCTTTAAGACCCTTCTAAACTCTGTCACTCTGTAACCTACCCCAGACTGTGGCAGACAGTTATGGGAAATGTCCCTTAAAGCCAAGCCAGGAAGACAGTGCATGACGATGTCATGCTCACACAGAAGCCACATCCTACCAGGTCCAAATTGAGAGCTTTGCTGTGATACAGGATGGACTTCACTGGCCAGCAGAAGCCCTCATTGATAACTGGAGTCTCTGCCTGCTTTCTTGAATATGAAATATTTCTTATAAATCTGCTTTTCTTTACCAGCCAGTGCCCTCAAGCCTCACAAGCTTCTCCTCCTGCAACTCAAAAAACCACATCCTTCCTTAGAGTGGCGTCTTCTGGTTCCTTCTCCATCTCCCTTCCGTCTGTTCTGCATTAGGAAGATCAAAGAAGCCAGTGAGGCAAGGCTGGCTCTTTTTAGAGTTTAAGAAAGATGTCTTGGTCCAGTTTTTTTGCTGCTGTAATAGACTATAGGCTGCATAAAAAACAGAAGTTTATTTGGCTGAGAGTTCTGGAGGCTGGGAAGTCCAAGACTGGGAAGCCATACTTGGTGAGGATTTGTTGCTGCATCAGAACATGGCAGCAGGCATGTGAGAGGGAGAGAGAGAGAGACAGAGAGAGAGAGAGAGAGACAGAGACAGAGACAGAGAGATAGAGAGAGACAGAAAGACATGGTGGACAGACAGACAGACAGACACGGAGTGAGTGACTTCTGGCCTAGCATAACCTTTTTATCAGAAACTAACACCTGAGATAACTAATGCACTTGGGAGATGAGCCTGAACCTTAATCCATTCATGAGAGCAGGGTCCTTATGACCTAATCTGCTCCTAAAGGTCCCACTTCTTAATGTGATTACAATGGCGATGAAATTTCAGCATGAGTTTTGAAGGAGACATTCAGACCATGGTAGAGAGGGGCTGAGGGAGTGGGAAATCTGGGAATGCTCAGACAGTGATCATCTTGGTTCTGACTCACATGCAGAGATGAATAACTGCCAGAAGAGGTGGCATTTGGTGGCAAATGAGAAGTCTTAGCACTGCACAGGAGGAAGAAGAATTAGGCATCAGAAAATGGAAAGACCTTGTTAAAGAAAAGAGGAAAGGTCAAGCCTGAGCCAAACCCTCAAGGTGGCATGGTCACTATTGGGTAGTGTTATGGCCGAGTAGGGTAGAGCAGGTAGTTCCCCCTTGTGTAGAGGGAGTATTTCACATAGAATGATATTTAACAGAAGTGAGAGGTGTTTGAAAGCTAATATGATTATCTTTTATTTTAATAAATTGAGTCTATTGGTACATTTTAGAAATTTCTTACTTTTTGCTATTGTCCCGCCCACTCTTCATTCCCCCACCCCCATTTACGTAAGCTTTGTTTCTGTTTTTTCCTTTTTACTATCACATTTTTTTCTTTAATCTGATTACCTTGTTGTATAGAAAGATATGGCAAAGTGCTACTCCCTGCCCTGAGCGCATCACAGGTACTGGAAATCAATCCTGACTTTCTTCCTAACTGAATGCAGAGAGGACTTGACCTCTTTAAGTAGCCACTGAGGACTAATTGGAGTTGGTACATGATACAAAGCCTTGGGACTGTCTTGGCTATGGACAATGAGAAGTCATGGATGATTTTTTGTGAAACATTTAAGATATAAGATCATGTGTGTGAGATGAATTTGAAGGAGTGTCTAGGAAAGTGCAATGAAGATTCTGGCTAAGAATACCTGTATCTCCTGCCCCTTCCTGCCCTGGCTTTGCTGGACCAGTGCTTTTTTTCTTTTTTAAACAGATCGTGTTAGTAGATAAAACTACTTGCCCCTCATCCTGTCCTCTTAACCTTATCCTGGGACATTTATGTCAGTGGTCTCTGCTCTTATCTACCAAACTGAGATCCTCAGCACCCAGTCACGTAAGAGTCTTTTGGGAATATATTTTTTTATCCCACAAAAACATTAAGACAAAGATAATGATTTGTAATATCTTTTGTTTATAATTTGTAATATCTTTCTTTGAAAGTAGGGGACTAAGATTCTGTCACAACAGTTTTCCATCCTCCTAGGAATTTTAGTGAACCTTTGTAGGCTCTGAATGACGAAGCTTTTATTTTTTCTTTTCAAATAAAAATGATGAGAACAGTCTTGGTTGACCCAGTTAGAGATTGATGAACTGGAGCAGTCAGAACCCATTAGCATGACCGGCATGAGCTGCTGTTCAGTTCACAAGCATCGATTGGGCCCAGGCACAAGTGCCAGCAAAGGTCAACAATTTGCATCCACTCTTAATCCCACAGCTAAAAGCACACTTCTGCACACTGTCACAGTGGCTCAGCGTTGTGGCTGATGGGATCTATAGTCTCTGTCCCTTTGTTCCCGTGGTTCCCTTTGTCTTCATGGTGCTCCTGCTGACAATTTGCTTTTAAACAGCCCTCTTCTCTAATTCAGTGGTGGTGTGAACCAACACTGGCTTCACTAGGAGCCTCAAAGGGTTGTAGAATAGTGGACATCACCTAGACTGTGGAATCAGAATCTGTGGTCAGTAAGGTGCCCAGGGCATCCGTGTGCACATGAAAGTTGGGAAAGACTGAATCCGTCTGGAGGTTGGAAGTCCAGAATCATGGTGCTGACAGGCTGTCCTCTTTCCTCAGGTTCAGGGTAGGGGTAGGATCCTTCCTTGCCTCTTCCAACTTCTGGTAGGCCCTGGTATCCTTGGCTTGTGGTAGTATCAATTCATTCCCTGCCAACCCCTTCAAATACATATCTCCTCTGTGTCTTACAGGGACATATGTGGTGAGATTGAGACTCTTCCAGGTAATTCAGGATTTTTTTTTTTGGAGATCCTTAATTGCATCTATAAAGGCCCGTTTTGTAAATAAGGTCATAGTTTTGGAATCTGGGAGTTAGGAAGCAGACACCATTTTTGGAGCAGGGAGGGTACCATTCAACCTTGCACACTGCCTTGGAAAAACTTCCGGGCAGACTTCCTCCCAGCCCCTGCCAGTGCTCACTCTCCTCAACTAGTCCATCCACTTTCATCCATACCAACTGAAAACTGCCAAATAAGACCAGGATTTTGACTGCTTCTTCTAGTAGACACATTATCCTCAATGTTTTGCATGAACACATTTGATTTCAACAACCTCTCAGAGTGTCCATCATAGTTAGCATCCCTACTTTGCAGATGAGGAAACTGAGGTGCAGGTTGTTGAAGCAACTACTGACTCACACAGCTCGTAGAGGTGAATCTGGGATTCAAACCGGAAGTCTGAACAGTCTTCGTTCTTCCCTGGTCTGTAAAATGCTGCTGATGTGTTCAGGCAAGAAGGAGAAGAGCAGCACCAGGAGCCTCTGTCTCACTTCCCAGGGAAGCTTGGACACAAAGATGCAGTGTGGTTAGCGTCCTCCTCTTCCCTGACACACCCCTGGGGGTGGGTAGACCTTGCTGCTTGTGCCTGCAGAAAGCAGAGCACATCGCTCACCAGTGAGTGGCTGGTACCAGCTGAATCTGTGTCGCAGAACCATGGCAGAGCCTTGACAAAGGTGCTGCCTGGGACAGGAGCTGGCAGGAGAGTGTACACCTCACCCAGGGTGGATGCACAGCTGAGTCCTACAACTCTGAGAGGGGAATCAAGTCAAAGAAACCGAAAGCTAGCCAGCTGTGAGGTCACAGGGAGCTGAAACCAGGCTGCCTTCAGGTGCGTGTGGGTGCACCACACAGTGAACCATGCAGCCCAGTTTGAGCTCTGAAAGTCCTCCAGGCAGTGTGTGGGCGTCATTGGGGATAAAGACAGAGCATCTGTGTTTGGGAGCTGGCAGCTGAGCCAAGATGTGAACCTCTTGTGAAGAGGCCACCCAGAAATGCAGGTAGGACTTTTCTTATGAGAGAGGTGCTTCTAAGGCCATCACGTAGAAATGAGGCTTACAGTGCCAAAGGGGCACTTTGCTGAGGTCATACAGCTGCTAAGTCCCTTGCCCCACACTGACGGAGTGGGCCCTGGAAGGGTGGGCTCGTGTCAGGACAGAACCTTGCTGGGTTCCTTGACATAGAGGCCTTTGAAGGCATGAACATTTACCTTTTGCTCTTTTACTAATGCTATGTAAGTGCACATTCCCAGGAGAAAGCTTTAGCAGACTTACGGCCCTGTGGGTGTTCAGCATCAACACCAGAGAAGGTCATCAGGCAGGTGTTTAAAGAATCTGTCATTTGACACATTGATTGGACCATGCCTTGGACTAAACCATTTCACTTTTCTGCTAGCTAGCATGTGAAGCACTCTTGCGTTTACTTTAAATGTTCCTTTTTTGAGTGGTTTTAGCCTCTTTAGAACCTTTCATGATTTTCAGCAAATCTTACTCTTATGTTCCAAGATGACTTGGATAAAAGCCGAAAGCCCTTCTGAAGGCACAGACATCAGGAGATGGCTGAGCATAGCCTTGTGTACCTATAATGAATGGCTGTGCCAAAACTATCAGGGAATTAGGTGGGAAAGCCTGTGCCCAGACCAGGCACTCCCGTCAGCCATGCAGGGCACCCTGCCCAGTGCTGGAGGTTCAGATGACCTGCACCTCCATCCATTTTCTTCTGCTATAACAACACTGGAGAGTGGGACATTTATAAAAAAGAAAAGTTTAAGGATGTAGATGCAGCTCAGTGGTGGAGGACTTGTCTAACATTTGGGAAGCCTTGGGTTTGATCCTCAGCACTGAAAAGAAAAGAAAAAGACTAAGAGTTAATTTAGCTTACAGCATTGGAGGCTAGGAAACCTAAGAACATGGCACCAGCACCTGGGAAAGTCTTGCTGGATCATAGTAAGGTAGAAGATGCACTTCTAGGGTAGCCAATGGGGAACAGGGAGATAGATATTTTGCAAAAGGGGAGGAAACCAAGAGATGGTAAGGGGAATGAAAAAGAATTAAGATGTGTTATGTACATGTACCAACACCCCTCGATGAATATAATTGTTGTGTACTGCAAATGTGTACTAGTGAAAAATTCAAAACAATCAGCCAAACTCATCCTTTTATTAAGAACCCACTCCTGAGATAATAGCCTCAATCAGGAGCCTTCATGCCTAATCACCTCATAGAGGTCTTATCTCTTAATGCTGTTACAATGGCAATTAAATTTTAAATGAGGAAGGGACATTCAAACAATAAAAAATGTTCTGAAGGAAAAGTGGAGCAGACCACTTAAAATGCACATTGACCAAGAATACATCATGTGTTCAGTACGGAAATTCAGCAGCAGACATCACCAGCCTAATTTTATTAAGCTCAGCTTCACAGATTCACTGCCATTCCCTTGAGAACATTTGGTAGGGGCAGTCAGCCCAGATCATGCTTGGAATCCAGACTGATTTTTGTAAAATTACACTGTTACAATGTCATTAAAAGAACAGCAGCACCTTGCATCTATTGATCCTTACTGTTTGTCAGGCCCTGGGCCTAAGCTTTCATATGTTGTCTCATATAATTCTCTGATGAATATACAAATGAACATATTAAGTAATTTGCCCAAAGTCACAACTAGAAAGTCACAGAGTTGGATTCAATCTTGGCCTCCTAATGTTTGGATTCTTAGCTATGACACTGTAACTAGTACTCTAGGCCTTCCTGATGGGTAATAGTCTGGGGGCTCCTATTAATTAAGAACTGTTCAGAGGTCCTTAATTTTCTCTTCTGTATGGCCAACACTGGGCAAATACGAGGAAGAAGTGAATGGCAGATCTAGATTTTGGATGGAGAGTGAAGAGGATGTGAACTGGTTGAGTATCTACTGTGTCCTAGTGATGCAGTCCTCATAGTGGAGATGGATTTCAGATTCACTGAGCTAATAAAAACCACAGTGGCTTGAAATGTTTCTTTTCAGCTTTGGCCTTCTCGTGCTATCTCATCTGGCCTTGTGACATTATGCTTCTTTTTCATGGAGGCATAAGAAGCCTCCTCACCAGAACATGGATGTACATTGAGCAGAATCCCTTTGGGAAACTGTACATACTAGTTGGCCTATTATCTTGGATCTTGAGGCTCAGTACTAGGAAAAAGGAGAGAGTAAAACCAACAAGCCTGGTCTTCTGAGGAGAATGTAGAGGGCTTCTCGTAAAGCACACGTGGCCTCAAGCCTCTCCAGTGTCTTCCCTGGGGTCCCTTACCCAGGAGATCACATGCTGCTCTCTCTGTGTGATGAGTTGCCCCCGAGTAGACGACATTAACTTCCAACGTGGCTTCCCTTGCTTCATCAATTCTGTGACATGTATTTTCCCGACATTTCAGTATGTCTGAATGGGTCCTCCCATCATAATAACTTATAATCACTAATGTTTTGCCTTGCTTAGTAATGGTTTAAATATGGTACATCAATCAGGATGTGTTAGATATGAGGAAATGGGATGGTGCCCCACAGTGTTCTCATGCTTTTGATTTTTTACTCCCTCATTCTTATTTACAGTCAGTAGTTTTTTGGGGGTTTTATGAAGTTGTGAATTGCAAGGTCATATTTGAAGATTTACTTAATAATTCATCTCCTTGAGTCTGGCATTAATAGCACAATAAATCTACCACCTAAAAATGAGTTTGCTTGAGCTTTACTAAGTATTCTATAAAAGATTGGATGGGGATGCTTGATATTTGTCCTTTTATATCCCTAATCTTATTGGTTGATTATTAAGGTAATTACTATGGTCACGTTAGTGCAGAAATTGCCTAGAGACATAAAAGTTACCATTATTTAATGCCTGTACCTCACCTGATTTCCAGAAAACATGTAACTTTCGATTCATCACCTTTTGCTAAAAGCTGTTTTTCCTGAAGGTAATATCTAAGAGAACTTGATACTACCCTATGTGAGAATAAAGTAAAAGAAAGACAAATAAAAATATTTTGAGAAAAGACACTTCAAAGGAAAATAAGTGATCTGGAAGATTTAAAAGAGTCACTTACCTCTGATAATCTGCTAAGATAGCCAGAAGAACAATTTCAGAAAATTATTTAGTATTCTTTAAAACACTCAACTTCTAAGAACTAGAAAAGAATAGTCAAAAAGAATAGACTAGTCTGAGGCAAAATAGATATTAAAAATGCACAAAAAATCCAAAATATTAAATATTAGAATTAATTTCACATTAATTTTGGTCAAGCTGGTCATGGTGGTACATGCCTGTAATCCCAGCACTGGGAAGACAGAAGCAGGTGGATTGCCTGAGTTCGAGGCTAGCCTGCACTACATAGTGAGTCAAGGCCAGCCTGAATTACATAGTGTGACCTTGTCTCAAAATAAAAGAAAACCCCCAAAATATTAATTTTGTTGAATGAAAGTCATTGAAGTGGGACTTAACAATGACAAATTGTCAGAATGCAAGGAAAATGTCAATTATAAAGCTAGTGAGAGGAAAATGATTGGTATAGAGGATAGAGAGTTAGTGCATGGGTAACTGGTAATTGTGAAGAACATACAAGAGTAAGTAACCATAGAGTTACTAGATTATCCTGAGCTAGTGGCAAGGTACAGGTGTGTTTTTCAGGGCAGACTACCTGCTATAACAGCAGCCTCAGGAGCTCCAATCAGAAGCTCATATCTGCCATCCATATGATGGCAGCATCATCCCCTTACTGAGGGTTTCCACTAGACCCTCCGCATCCAGCAGGGTGGTGAGCACTGAGAAAGAGGATGGCACAGGTATCTCTGCTGTAATTACTACATGAGTCAGCTTTCTGATACTGTAACAAATACAGTAGTACCTCATTTCCTGAACCTGTTCATTCCATGATTCTGGGGAAGATGGCCACATTTTTGTTCATGTGAGGAAGATCCATGGTCTTGTTTGTCCCTCGATGCAGAATTCACAAATAGGAACAAAATTTTGCCAAATGTTCTTGTTTGCAAACTGAATTATTCAGGAATGGAAGTGTTTGTAAACTGAGGCATTACTGTACCTGTGACAAATCTGTTTAAAAGAGAAAATGTTTATTTTGGCTCACAACTTGGGAATTTCAGTCTATGACCCAGGCTACTGTGTTGGGGCACAAGACTCATGGCAGGTGTGGATGGCAGCAGGGGCCTGCCTATCTTAGCTGAGACACAATACCAGCACCCCCAATTTAAATGAGGGGTGATTTATTTTGGTTCTTGTGTCAGCCCAGGGTTGGATGGCTGCAGGGCACAGTAGCCTGGCCAAGGTTCATGGTGGAGGAGAGCTGCTTGTGTCATGGCATCCGGGAAGTAGAGATGGGAGAAAGGCAAAGCCAGGAAGGAAGGAAAGCCGTTTAGGCCAGGCCTCCAGTGTCCCTCCTCTTCCAAGCCAACTGCACCTCCTAACACCGAGCCCACTGTAGGTCTCCATAATCCAGTCACCCTTCCCAAGTCCTGCCTCAGAGTGCCTGAGGCTCAGGGGAGATTTCTAGATATAAGTCATCACAGAGTCCATCTACTCATGTCTGCGTAAGAAAGCAGAAGGGATCAGTGTTCCACAGTCCCTTTCAAGGACACACTCCCAGTGTCCTAAAACCTTTCGCTAGGCCTCACCTCTTAAAGACTCTGTCATCTTCCAGTAGTGCCCAGCTGAAGGCAAAACCTTTAACTGTGGGCTTTTGAGGGACAGTCCAGATCCAAACTAAAGCAATCACCTAAGCTACAGGTGATGCCCACCACTTTTCCTTACACTGCAGGACTCTACATTCCATATGGTCTTATCTACAGAAAAGGGCTATGAAACAGAGGAAGTGGGTTTCAGAAGCACATGGTGTCATACTTGACACATGCAAATACCAACACACACTCCAAAATATACAGAAGTGGAAATAACTCTTCCCATATTATCTTCATGATCAAAACCCAAACTCTACTGAACCACCAGGGAGAGCAGTGAGAAGTCACAACACACATCCTGCTTTTGCTGTCTTGTTCTGGACACCCAGTGACAGCTGGGCTTCAGTGCACAGACCGAGGATGTTTGTGCACGGATGTTCTGGAGGCTAGTAGTTCCCCCATATGAACTGTTAGATCCTCCCACTCATAGTGTCTCCCCTCCACTCCCACACTCTTCTCTTCTCTCTTCCCCAGGATTCCCAAACCAGCAAACTCTTCTTTGACTTGTGAGTTTTCAGATCCCCAGCCTGAAGAGGGAAGGGATGGTTTCAGAACCCCTCCGAGGCTAGAGGCCAAAGTTCTTATAATTTTCTCTTGTCTCTAATTAATGAAAAAAAAAATTCCCAAAAGGCTAATGAAAGAAAACCAACAAAATAATTTTGGCCTCAACATGTTAAAGGGGCATTTATTTCTGCCTATTCTGTCCTAGGATATGATTTATTCTATTAGTCTCAGGGGGCACATTGTCCAGTAGCTGCGTCTGTGATGTCTTGTCTGGAAGTGGGCATTGGGTGGCAAGAGCAGCCCTGCCACAAATTCAGAGGGTTATGCATCGCTTTACTGTTGGAGAACAAATGTACCCAGATTGGGCCTGATAGAAGAATAATTGTTTTATGTTTCACTTTGATCAGACTGAAATTTTTCAAGATGGCCTTAGAATAGTCTTGCCTAAAGACTAACAGTAGACACGGTGACTGCTCAGAAGTATCTGCGACAATCAGAGGTATGTGGAACAGCGATCAGAGGACAAGTCAGCTCAGTTAGTCAGCCTTTTTGATGAGCTTTTGTCTGCCTGGTCTCCAAGTTTAGCTGACCTTTTCACTGTTTGAAGGCGGAGCGTAGCCATTCTGCTAGTTCAGCAGTGCCTGTGCACGCCAGCTTCCCAAATTCCCCATCTTTCCCCTTTACAAAGACATGAGGTCCCACAGTGTGTCAAAGTCCAGTGCTGTAGCCTTATGAGAATCACCTCACTGCTTTCTTAAGGTTTCGCTGGAGAACTGTTTATTCCCTGCCCCCATCAGGTATTGCAACAATTCCTCTGTGACCCTCCCCCCCACCAGAGCCATGACAGGCCTTTTGAGCACAGGAATTGTGAATTTCACCTCTTGATTAACCAGTGGTGAGCCAGGCCCTGGATCGTGCAGGTACTCAATGAAAGAAGTGCCTTTGAGTCTAGAGAAAGCAGGACTCCGATATGGGCTCTACTTACACTTCAGTAACCTGGCAGTATGCATAGGTGATCGATCCATCACCGTATGTCATCACCGAAGCCTGCCTGTCCTAGAGAAGGCCAGCAGCATCCTTACTACCTGAAAGCATGGTGGCTTGCCTTTTCAGTGATCATTCGAGCTATTCATTCTCTCCTTTGCCTCCCGATCCCCATTTCCTTGGAGCACAGTTTTAAGCACATATGACAGAAGCAGGAGCCGGAATCATTCTTTCAGGGGCAGCTTGAGCCCTGGGGGCTTGAGCCTAGGCCTTGGGCTGGCCATTCTCAGATTTCCATTCCTCACATTTCCACAGGGCACTGGGTCTGCTCACCTTTGAAGGAGCAGAAGAGAAAAGTGTGCTGACGTGAAGGGAATAGGCTCTGGAGCCAGATGCGCTCAAACATAGACCTTGTCCCTTATCAGCAAGTAGCCCAGAACAAGTCACTCAGTTTCCCACGGCCTTAGTTTTTCCACCTGAAAAGCCACGATGCTGACCCTTCACTGCAGAGCTGGAGAGAAGAGTCCACAGGGGACTAGTCTTGAGGTTGACAGCTCTTGCTCATTGATTAATGTCTTTCTTCAGGAGCAAACTCAGGATCTTGGTTCTCCTAATGGGAGACCCAGGATTCCAGAGTCCTGACCCAACACACATTGAACACAGTGTATTTCCTACCACTCCTAGCTTTTGCTGCCAGTGTCCTTTATTGTGTTGACCTTAACAGTTGATTGTGTATGTGTTTATATGTATCTATGTATGTTTCATTTGTATTCATGTTGTTTACAAACATGACTCTGAGTCTCTAGCAAGCAGGGGCCATGTCTCTTTCCTTCCACATATGTGCTCTTCCTTCTCATGTCCAATTCTTTCTCACTTCTGGGCACCAATAGATATTTGATGAATAACTGTGTTGTCCAGGGAGAGGGAATGGGACTGATTACCTCACTGAGGAGCATAGGGCCCATTCTTTCCATAGCGTGCAATTCCAGGTAGTGGAAAGAGAAAAAAGAACTGCCTACAACTACTAGGTCTGAGGCTTTGAAAATGCCTTGTATGTTTTTAGGAAACTATGTGTGAGAGGTGCCAGGAAACCAGTACAGCTTGGGCACGTAGCAATTGGGGATTAAAGGATTCTTCCAAGCCAGGTACAGTGGTGAATGTCTGTAATCCTAGCACTTTTGGGAGGGTAGAGGCAGGAAGATTGTAAATTCAAGCCCAGTCCAGGCCATCTAGTGAATTAGCAAGGCCAGGAAAAAAAAAAAAAAGGATCCTCCCCAACCAATAGGGCTCATGGAAGTAGACTTTACTACTTCTCTCCTTCCTCTGTCTTTTCTCCCTCCTTTTCTTCTTCCAAGTTACTTTTTTCCTAACTAGTCGTAGCAGTTCCTACCCAATGTGGAACCCTGGAAAACTGAGAAGCATGTGAAGAGATGCTGATAAGTGTCCCCTGAGTCCCACCGATGCAGAGGCATGGGCCCCCTTTATCTGGACACACCAGGCAGGGTGTGGTCTTTTCTCTCATTCAACTGCCTCCATTTATTCTGCAAAGCAGCAACTGCACTGTCATAACCACCTCCTCTCCCACTTGGGGGAGTCTCTTTCGGGGATTGGTGAGTTTGGGGTTCTGACTCCAAGTCTTGGGCTTGCAACAAATGCTGTGCTGCTCTGAGGTAGAAGAGAAGAGTGGCTGGGAGGCCCAGCCATTGGGTTCTATACCTAAATGACGCTTTTCTAGGATGAGGTGATTTAGGACTAGCAATCCTGCCTCCGTGCCTCTGTGAACAGCTGGCACCTTACCCTGCAGCAAGCTGCTTCTGGTTCTGTCTTTCCACCCTGTACTGTGAGCCTCCCTCGCTTTGTTCTCCTCCACACCCAGACCCAACCGGTGCTGCTTTGATAAGCCAGCCCAAGTTCTCAACGCAATGTTAGCTGCAAGGGAGGTCAGCTAGCATTTATTTAGCACCCACTTCACACCAGTCCTAGGCAACCATCACATGGAGAAATGCTAAAATAAGCACCCCTGGCCTGGAGCTCAGGAATTAGACTGCTGCTGGGGACTCCAAGTGGAATGGAGTAGCTGGAGAGAGAGCAGCCTGGGAGAGTGTCTGCTGAACTGGAAGAGGGGGTACGAGGGAGGGACATTCCTGGTGGACAGGACCTGTGCATCTGTCTGTACTCTGCAAATCCACTGCAGCCTGAGAGGCAGGGTGGCTGTGGTGGGTGCCAAGAGGCCCATGGGCTGTAGGTGTCAGCTCGGAGTTGGGGCCTCACCTTCCGGGTGGCCCCCTCCAGGAGATGGTGGGAGGACAGGGAGAAAGGCAGAGTCTGCCTGATGAGTGTGATTTTTCTTTTTAATATAGAACAGATATTTGGTTTAAAAAAGCAGATTTAGAATTAAAATTTTATATTTGGAAAAGGTGAAAGGAACACCTGTCATTTTGGAAATAGACACTAACTTTGACTCAGTTTTGTTTGGAAGAGATGGAATTTTTTTTAAAAGGAGAGAGATGTGGGAAAACTGCTTTTGGTGAAGGGGAGGGGGCATTAGTTAGCTGGGCAGTGGTAGGCATGGGCCAGATTTGCAAGTTTAGAGCAACTCTTTGGCATGCTTGAATGGCAGGGAACAGTGGGGGTGGAGAGGAAGGGCCAGGGACAAACGGAAGGAGGAGAGGTGGAGCATGACTTAGACCGGCGCTCTGGGTGGGGGAATCCTGAGGACATAAAGCCAGAGATTCTGCCGACCGCTTCAGCACACAGGACCAGAGCGGGAGAGTCAGGGCTGCTTTCCCCGGATGACTGGAGACAGTGGTGTGTGGAGTGGTGGTGACAGGTTGGTGGCGGCAGAGAAGAGGGGCTGGCTGTGCAGAGGGAGGCTGTGTTGCAGGGTTAGGGAGAGTGTGGTCTGTTTCATAAGTTGATTTTAGGATGGCTGAAGGATAAGCAGGCGGGCAAGCGCTTCAGTCTACGGGGCGGCAAGAGACTCTAAGCCACTGTCTGACTCTTCCCACCTCACAGCCCAGGTTGGCAGCACAAGGAGCAGGCAGCTGTGAGGTGTCTGGGCCTGGTGCTTTCACCTCCCAGGATGCCTTTCCTCACCACGGCTCACACTGCAGTTTGCTTCTCAGCTCTGCCAAGGCCTATAGGTGGTTTTCAAGGTACATGTTGGGGTTAAACTGGGCTTGATGGTTCTGTCAGGACATGGTCATCCAAAGTCACCAGAGCACCAGTCCCGTCCAAGCAAGGGCCTCTCCTGGGTACCCTGGGCATCGGGCTCTTTCTCTTCCCTTCCCCACATTAAAACCTGCTGATGCAGGTCCTGGCCCAGCTCAGCCAGAGTCTGCAGTCAGATATTTGACAGTTTTGTTCCATGGTTTACAGACAGAAACTACTTCTCAAGGCTGTCTCCTTTTCAATCCGTGGACCACCGTAGTCCAAGCAATAGAGAGTGGAGTTTCAACCCTGATGGAGACTGGGATGGGAGTTATTTTCTTCATAGTGCTATTTTGCTCATCTAGTGACAAATGCTTGCCTTCTTACATGAATGGCACATGTCACTCCTAAAAACAGAATAAATTCAGTTATTGCACACAAGAAACAGCTTATAATCTTAGCAGATTATAGCCCCAGGCCCCTCTGGGGCTGGGTGCTGACCAAGGAGGAAGCTGGTGCTTGAAGTAACAATTTGCCTGGCTGCAGGACTGGTCTAAGGGAAGGCAGCATGTTGTCGGCAAACCACCATCAGCTCTGGAAGGGAAGGCTCCTGTGTTGGTGGACACTGGACAGGAGTAGCACCAAGTGGTGGCTATGAATTTGTCCTATACTGGAAGGGGATGCAGATAGTGCTAGACATACCAACCACAGAGCCCTGTTCTTAGAAGCCTCAACTGAAAGACCTCAGGGACTTTCAGGCACTGAACTGCTCAGCCCCAGCCTGCTGGCTGGGTTGAGGGTGACACTGTGCCTCAGTGGCATGCAGCTGTCCAGAACTGTCCTGGGCCTATCCTGTCTTCTAAGTCTACTCTGCTTGTCCTTTCTGGATGGGACAGTTCTCCCTGGAATATTTCTAGTAGGGATACTATCAGCTCAGGGATGGAGATGAACTGAGCCAAAACTATGTCAGGCAACAGGGGACAGTCAGGAATTCTGCCAGCCCTGGTGAGAGATAGTCCCTGCACTCTGGAAGACTTTGATGATTTATCTTTGGAAGACCTCACTCTCCAGGATTTTTAGAGAGGTAAATTGTAAGATATTAACAATGTGGCATTTCTTATTCAGGAGTACTCTATGACCTTTACCTAAGCATTCACTTTCCTTGAATTCTAGGTGACGGTGTTTTGAATTTACTGCTTCATGGTCCATGTAAATCTGAGGTTCTTTGTCTTGCCTGGGGTCTGATATTTTTCAGACTGTTTCTGCCTTTGGGGCTGCAGTGTCTGTAAGTTTTATAGCTGGCCGCGAAGTGTTTCAGGAAAGGGTCTAAGGAAGTGATCTTCTTCTTGGGCTCTGAAAGAAACTCCACATTCTGCTCCTTCCACCACACTGTGCGATCTTCTTCCTTGGGGGCCTCCACAGCCGGCATTCAGCAGGGGGATCTTTTCCTTTTTATAGATACAAGTTGTTTTTTAAAATTTAAAAAATATCGTTTGGAGTTTACTTTTAAGTTTCCCAACCATCTGTGAAGTAAGTCAGGTTGAGAAGGGTCCTGATGCAACAGATAACACCCAGATGTTTGCTGTGTTTGTGTTTCATTTCCCAGGTTCCACCTGGACAGCTGAGGCTGTGTAGATGCAGCTGGGGCCCCTGAGAGTGGAGCCCAGGGTACAAACCCCGCACTGAGAGAACAGAGCCTTCAACAAGCCCGGGGTAGCCTCCGGGTAAGTAGTCTTGGCTTCTAGAGGCATGGGGGGGGGTGGTGTTTGCACTCTGCAGCGGGCCCATCCAATGAGGATGAGCTTCCAGATACTCGGGTCATTGTCCTGAGGCCCCCCTTCATCTTGCTCACTCAAGAGCTGCAGGAGAATTTGCTGGGCCTTGGAAGTCCTACTTGCTAGTTTCCCTCTCCTACCTCAGTCCCATCCTCAACAAGGGCAGGAGCCCCTCTGCAGCATCCACCAAGCACTGTGACCCCAGGAGAGAGCTCACTGCCTGATAAGGCAGCTGTCCTGCTTCCTGTTACAGGGCTGCTCCTGCTGTCAGAACGTTCTCTGAGCTCTCAGGAAAATCTGCCCGTCTGCAGTGACCACCTGGCTTCCAATTCTGGTCCCCAAGACTCTAGGGAATCAGCCAATCCCCTCTCCCACAAGATACCTCAGTTCATGTTTAGGAATAATATAATGGAATGGAAAGATGAGGACCTGGGGCCAGAGACAGTCCTGGGCGAATCCACTGTCTCATAGGCTAGTTAACCTCACTGAGGTTCAGCTTCTTGATGTGAAAAACTTGGGCAATAATATCTTCTTCACAGAGTGGTCCTAGGAATGAAAATAAGTCATGAACAGAAGTTAGTGAATGCTATTCTGTCACCAGTTCTCTGTCACCAGCTGGTTGTCCAACAATTTAATGACTACAAGTTAAAAGACAAGGTCACCAACAAAACTGCTCCTTCTTCAGACACCAGCCCCAAGTGGATCCCCTGACCCCTAGAACTCCTGTCTAACGTGGTTTAAGTTTGGGAATTCCCACGGTTCCTCTTCAGGTTTCACAATTCATTAAAATGGCCCCTGTACTTGCAGTCATAGCTTTGTGAGAAGCAGGAAGTGGAGTTGATCAGGCAGGGTCTGGGTGGGAGTGAGGACATGCAGTTCTGTGCCCTTTCAGGGACTCTGGATCCATCGGTCTTCCAACATCAGTATGTTCACAACCAGGAAACGCCCCAAAGCTCAAGGATCTAGAAGTTTTGGTGTTTCTTTTACTAAGTCAGGGGGCTTATTTCATCAAAAGTACAATTGATGAGATAATTTGCCCTTTAAATGAACTCGAGCTCTAGCCCCCAACTCCACCCCAGTGAAACTCCAGCCTTCTAATCATGCCCTGGGTCTTTCTGACCAGATTCTCCCTCGAAACTGTGGTAGGACCCACTCTGAGTCACCTTATTATCATAGACTCGTGCTAGGTTAAAAGGGCTCATTATGAATAACAAAAGATGTTCTTATTATCTTTTGGACATTGAAAGAATCCTAAGGCTCTTTAAAGCTCTGTGCCAAGAACTGGGGACAAAGACCAGTTCATTCTTTCCCATCACACCTGACTGAACAGACAGTGCTCTCTGATCTTCCTCTTCTTGCTTAGCCTCTTTCCATTGTCAGAAAACTAGGCATTTTTACCAGGCTTTTCCTAGTCGCTCTTCTTCTATTCGTATAGGTCATGACTGAATAAGCTTTTTGACTAGACTACATAATTACCATCTAGTGTGCACCTGTTTACCATGACTCATAAGCCTCTCAGTACTGAAGTTCCTAATGCTAAAATGATTCTCACCCCTAAATGACACCCACTAAGAATGAAAGAGTTAATGGCATTCACTACACTCCAGGCCCTGTTTTAAGTACCCACATTAAATGATAGTTCTTACAGCCACCCTCTGAAGCAGTTATATTATCGCCCCTACGTCATATGTGGGGAAGCTGTGGAACAGTTAGGTTAACTAGCCTAAAAACAGTTAAGTTATCCAGCTAACAATGCGCATAGCTGAGATCTGAACCCAAGTAATTCTTGTCCCATAGTCTGTGCTTTTGACCATTGCGCTATCTGCATGCAACTTTGACCCTTTACACAGCATTATGGGAAGGGAAGGAAGGCTTACAAAAGAGTGCCTGTGGTTCACAAAGCCAAAGGGTCTGCCCAGGCTTCTGTTGTCATTATGCTGGAGTCAATGGCCCCACCTTATATCATCCCCACAGGAGCCGCCCGCCAGGGACCTGAGAAGGGCAGAGAACCATAGACATGGTAGCACAGGCTCCTTTCCCTCAGGCTCAGGACTTTTGGTTCCTCGTGCTTCAGGGAAGGACAAGCTGCTTCACAGCCTTCACACCCCCATTCCCGAGAAGCACAGCCACTCCACTGGGAAGGGAAGAGGACCACCTTTTCCTGCACAGATTACAAGACTCCATACCAGTCTATGCTGACCAGAACAATCCTGCTGCAAAGAAGCTGAGAGTTTTGCAGCTGTTGGGCCACACAGGGATCTCACATCTCCATGATCCCACCCAGTGGATTCATTGGGGGTTGCTTGTTGCTATTTTAAAAATAATATTCAAGGTTCAGGGCTTTGAAAGTGCCAAAGAGATTTATTTTCCATGACGAGTCACTGAACCAAGCAGCGGTGGGCTTGAGTGGGGTGGTGCATCGGAAGGATTTTGGTCTGCAGCGATGCCTGCCAGGAAGATCTAGGTGGTGGCCTCACGTCTGCATGGCTGTGGTACAGTCCTCATGCATTTGACCTTGCAGCTCCTTCTCACTCTCCAGGTCCAGGTTGAGGCTAGGCAAGACCGTGATGCAGATGATCCCCAAGCTCATGGGACTGACTTGAGCCCACTGGCTGCTGTCGGTTTTTCATGGATGTTCTTTGCAGGTGTTTCTCTGTTAACACCTGATTTGAGGAACAGGCCCCAGAGAAGGTGGGGAGGCCCTTGCCCTAGGAAACCCAGATCCTTCCTCTTCTGCCTTTTCTACATGGATCTGTCCCCAGCTTGGATGAGCCATGTAGTACCAGAGCTGGAAGGGAGCCCCAGACATCCCTCTTGTCACTCCCTCACTTAGAGATGTACAAAGTGAGACTCAGAGAAGGAAATGACTTGCCCAAGCTCATGCAGGTATCGAGGGACAGAACTAAGGCAAGATTTCAGGCCTCTAACTTCTTGTAGTTCAGCAAATTGCACCACAAACATCCCTGACAAATCTAATCACTCTTTTTCCATTTAGATGAACAAAAAGAGTCTGGATTTAAAGTTTCTAAGTGTAACCTGCAGTTGCACTCAATCTAACCCCCAACTCTATTTTAAAATCTTCTTTCAAGGCTGTTTTGGGGTCCACACCTCCCAGCAGAGTCCTTCCCCCTCTCCTGGTCACTTAGCCTTGTCTTTTGTTAAACATCTCACCAACACAGCAGACAAGGGTGGTGCTGGTTGGGGGTTTCTACTAAGAGCTTTCATAAGGAAATGACAGAATAATGAAAAAACTAAGAACTGAGGTCAGGCTTCCTTGCAGAAGCAGGTCACAGTGGCTTGTAGAGCTCAGACCTAATGTACCATGGCACACGATGGTTCGAGTGGGCCTAGATGGGACAGGATGTGGCATAGTGTGGCATGAGTTTAGAAACATGTGGCTTTGTACTCTCATTGTTTGGCTTTCTACAAATGGCCATAACATGGAATGGAGTTATATTACATATTAAAACCATTAACATATAGCTTGTAATATTTCAACCCTGGCTGCTCTTTAGAATCACCTAGGGTGTGTTTTTAAAAGATCTTCATGTCCTCCAGGTCACTCTCCAGACTATTTATATTAACAGTTTACAGTTCCCCTGGTGATTGCAATGTGTAACCAAGGGTGAGAAGCAGTGTTCTTGGGTTAGGTTCAGGCCACCGTGCAGCCCTGAAGGGCCTCTGTCCTTGTGACTTCTCTTTAAGTTGCCATTCACATTTCCCTGAAAGGAAATAGGCAAACAGCAACCCCACAAGCCAGATGTATATTTTAGGCTGATAGGATGGACTCCCGTTTGCTTTCTTTGGGTTCATCCATGGCATTATCCACTGAGACCAGAGTCCTGACTGGATGGAAGAAAAGGTCACAGACAGCTCAGGGATGAGGAGAATGCCTGTTGGTTATCAGCAAGGTCGCTATGGTGAGCTGCTGGCTGGACTGAAGGTTAAGACCGAGGCACATAGGGTGGCTGAAGCAAGGCTGGTGCAGGCCAGGGACTGGTTAGCCAAAGGTCAAGGGCAGATGAAGACCTGGGAGGTCAGGAGCATTCTCCCAGAAAACAAGATGGCCCTCGCTCTCCTCACGCAATGGGAGCCTGAGGAGGAGCAAGGGGGAGGAGAGCATGGATAAGAACCCAGAGTCCCAAACCCAGTTCATGTGCTCCTTATGTTCAAAAGTAATTATGGTTTACTCAAAGTTATATCTTCTTTTGCTGGAAAGAGAATCAGCCAGCAAGCAAAATGATAAAGGACAGAGTGTCAAAGACCTAGCAGAGTTGACACATGGGGACTGGCTTAGCTAAAGTCCCACAGTCAGTAAGTGGAGGCTGACATGGCAGGCTGACTCCTCAGAAGAGCTCCAGGATAGCACTAAAAGACACTGTCTTGTTTTTTCACTCCTGCATCTGACAAACATGCTTGAGTAGAGAAAAAGCCATGGCTTGATGATCTTCACTGCAGGCCCCCAGCCTCAGTGTTCAGGACTCGATACTGGCCACATGGCTGCCTTCAAACGGTATTTATTCTTTGTTTCTCAGTAGATACTCAGTGGGACTTGGGAAGTATACACTTTTCTTTCGTAGGAATTGCACACCTCTTTTAAAACTTGGAAATAATTTGCTTCTACCAGGAGGTAGATTCACCAATGGTTTCTTTCCAGGAGCCAGAGCACTGAGCAAAGTGTTTCTCATGCTTAGTAGAAGTGCTTGTTTGTGACTTTCCCCACCATATATTTTGAGGACGCTTACAAGAGCATATTTACACTTATTTATATATTATTTACCTGTCTACACTTAGGCAGCCATGCTGGGAGTATAACCTAGGGCCTTGGGCATGCTAAGAAAGTGACTTACTCCACCTGCCACTTGATGAAATATTGACTCCCAGGGAATAAATAGCTTTCGATGTGTAAGTATGCACTGCTGAAATGCTCAAAAAGTGTTGTAGATCGGGCTTCCTTCCACTGGGAATCGCTCCACTCCAACCCCAGTGTGACCAGTTAACCTGCCTAATGTTTTCACTTGGCCTGACAAAGCCACAGCGCCCCCTGGGGGTCACACGGGGGCCGCACCGTCAGCGAGCATGGTTGCCACCACCCGGTTTAACCCCCTGCTGGAAAAGCTACAGGCGCCGGGAATCCAACGCGCCCCAGCCTTCGGCCTTCTGAAGCGCGGGCCCACCTCCCAGAGCCAACTCGCCCCCGACCCTGTCCGCTGCAGGGTTCCGGGAGCCGATCGCAGCCCCAGCCGGAGAATGAGTGAAGAGACCCTCCCCGGGGCCGCCTCCCCGCCGCCTCCGCAGGGGCAGCCCTACTTTGACCGCTTCTCCGAGGAGGACCCCGAGTACCTGCGCCTTCGCAACCAGGCGGCAGACCTGCGGCAGGACTTCAACCTGATGGAGCAGAAGAAGCGCGTCACCATGATCCTACAGAGCCCTGTGAGTGACCCAGGCACGCGGGAGGCTGGGACGGGCGGAGGAGGAGGAGGCAGCGGAGGGGCGAGGGCCGGCTGCTCCGGGGACCCAGGACTCCCTCACTCCTCTTCTCGGTCCGCTGAGCAGCGCTGCTCGGCGCGTGGTGTCCGTGTTCCTGGTCATTAGTGAGGGTAAAAGCTGCGTGTGGGCAATCACCTTGGCTCCGAGAGCGAGGACAGGAGACTCGCCCAGATCTCAGCTCTCAAGTCCTCCCCTCGCCACGTTAGAGGGCACCACGGAGAAGACTTGGGAACTCCCTACACTGACCAGCGGAGCGAACAAGGCTTGAAGTCGGGGCAGCACCAGGACGGCCTGGAAGGCCCAGGCGGTGGGAAGAGGGCAGAGACTGTGGAGCAGGAGTGGGGAGCGAGGCCGAGTTGGCATCACCCAGCTCTCCCAGAGTTGACGTCCGGCAGTGCCTGCCCAGCATCGCCGCCGACTGCACTGTCCGGGCAGGTAGTACACCGGGAAGGACAGCACAGCACGGCCCGTGGATCGCTGAAGTGGGAGCCGCTGCAGCGCTTGAGGGGCGCAGTAGCGGTTCTAAGGGGAGTCTGGGCACGGAGCTGGGGCTTCTTCGGGAGCAGCATGTGATGCTGAGGGTTGGGAAGCTGGGGCAGGGTGGTATCTCCCAGTACCTGGAAAAACAGGCTCAGGAACCTGAGTCCAGCTCTGCCCAGCTTCGGGGAGGCAGGGCCCCAAGGTGGGCTTTGTGCCGCCCTGGCTGAGGGGCCAGGCCCCTGTGAATGGTCAGGCCCCACCGAGGAGCACAGAGCGAGTGAGTCTGAGGTCTTGGTGGCACTGTGTGGGGAGCCTGGAGAAGAGCTGGTGCTAAAAGCATGGGGTGAGGAGTCCCCACGAAGATCCTGGAGTGTGACTGGAAGCAGTGGCAGGGGAGACACCACCTGCCTAGCTTTCAGGGTCGCAGGCAGGAGATGGATCTGCAGAAACCCTACTTGGACGCTCTGTAAGCAGGGACAGGGCTTCAGTAGCTCCCTAGTTCCTTCCAATGCTTCCTGCTGCCACCTGGTGGGCAAGATGCCTAGTTTATGCCCTGGTCCTCTGAAAAGCTAGGCTTCCAGAGAGTATCAGAAGTAGAAGCCTCCTCGGGTTATCAGATCCTTCTGCCTTTATTAAGCACGCAAGGAAAGTGAGGCCCTGAAGAGCCATAGCACGCTAATGGAGAGGGAAGATGGCATGCTTTCTCATTCAGTTCTGCTTTAAGAAATGCCCTTAATTACTAAGGTGATGTTCTGCCAGGTCTGATGGGTTGGAGGTGGGGAGATGTCTAGAATCTAGATGACTCCTCACAGGGCAAAGGAAGCACAGGACCCATTCCCAGCATCACCTCTTTGCTGCCCACACAGCAGCCTGGGGAGGCTCCTGAGCTTCTAGGCAAGTTGCCTCTGGGACCCAGAAATTGCAAGAATGGCCTGGTCTACTGAGAGGGCTGGGAGGGGGCATTGGAAGAGCTCATCATTCTGCAGGTGTGGGATCCTCAGTTTCCTGTTTGAGGTGCTCTAGGGGGACCAACACCTCTGGGCCTGCTTCAGTCTTTCAGGGAAGAGCTGGAAGGCCTTATCCAGGAGCAGATGAAGAAGGGGAACAACTCCTCCAACATCTGGGCCTTGCGGCAGATTGCGGACTTCATGGCCAGCACCTCCCACGCAGTCTTCCCAACATCTTCCATGAGTAAGTGGGTGTCTGGGGAGCTGTCAGGAGCTGACGAGGAGGGGTGGGGTGAGGAGGAGAGGAAGGAGTAGCAAGAAGCTGGTTGCCAGGCGACAGTGCACCCGTGCAGTTTCATTAGCAGGCCTGGGGGACTCAGCCGAAGCCAGGGAGGTGCCTAGCTCTGCTTTTGATATTGCTGCAAATTAAAGACCCACAGAAGAATTGTCCATGATGCCAGGAATGGGAGGAGTGGAGGTGACTTCAGGGGATGAAAAGAGGCCATCGGAACCAGTGTCTCCACGTCCCACCAGACAGGCCAGCCGGGCTCCATCGGTGAGCACCGGGAAGAGCTGGGGCCCTGTGTGAATCTACCCTTTTAGAGTGCGAAGCTCTTCCCACAACAGATGCTTTAGAAAAATGTCAAAAAAGCTGTCCCTCAACGTGACTGGTACAGGATGATGGCTGAAGACTAGGAAAATAATCAGGAAAAGGAAGCAAATGCATTGTCCTGTGTTCTTATAACTGGAAATTATTATTCTTTATATTTTGCTCTATATCCTCTCAAGCCTTTTAATGTATACAGGTTATACAAAAACAATATAATCACATGACACATATAATTTTAATAACATTTTAACAAACTATTCACATAAAGAAAATGATTCTGCAATTTAATTTTTAGTGGATTAATGCTTTTTAGTCAGTTTTTCATTATCAGACT
>PVIR01014265.1:0-40894 GCA_004026965.1 Petromus typicus | reverse complement strand
AGACACTGCTAAACCAATCGGGAAAGCAGACCTGTTGTCACAGTGGTCTCCTTGGCAGAGACATTGAGATGGCTGGAGACAATGTCACTGTTGTTTCTTTAACCATTCAGGCACTGGCGGCCAGTTTTGGGTGTTTCCAGTCTTATGTTCTTGGTGATAATGTGACCATAAGTAGCTACATATATGCACAGTGTTACCTCGGTTCACAAACTTAATGATTTTTTCTGTGATTCCGGAAAGATGGCCATATTTATGTTCATGCAGGAAGAGGGCTGTGCTTGTGTTTGTCATCTGATGCAGAGTTCACAAACAAAAACAAAATTTTGCCAAATGCTCCTGTTTGCAAACCAAATATACAAAAGCATTCATGACCTGAGTACCACTATACATCATTTAGTAACTAAGATAAATTCTCTGAAGAAAATTGCTGGATCCAAGGTTCAGAGCAAAATAGTGATCTCCAGTGATCATACCAGCCTTGTAATTATATTCCTTTCTGACCTAGGCCAGAATTTTTATCACGGAGATTCTATAAGCCCTTTACTATTCTGATAGGAAATTCACAATATAACCTACTCCAGGTCATAATTTTTTAGATCAGTGTGATGCTTTCTCTGATTACATTGAAGAGAAATAAAAGTAACTTGTAATAAAAGGTATTTCACAATGTGAAGTGCTTATGCAAGATTAATCGCCAGATGTGGTAAAATCACCCGATACTCGTATTATGGGCCCATGGTGATGGCAGCTCCCCAGAGTAGATCCATCAGATAGGATGTGCTGATACTTCAAGGCCTGTAGGCACGGCTGTGTTTGGGGAAGCGACACTGCAAAAAAACAAAACCAAGGACCTCCCCTACTCACCATACAAACCAACAAATAAAACCTCTCCGCAAGGATCTGGAAAAAAAAAAAAAAGAACAGAACACACAGTAGTTACATAGTAGTTGCATTCCTGGAAAACTCAGTGTCTGTTAAAAACCTGCAAAACCGGGCCGGGGAGTTAGCTCAGTGGTTCTGGCGCCTGTCTCGCAAGCGCAAGGACCCGGTTTCGATTCCCCGGTAACCACATAACAATACTGGGTGCACCCAGCAGCAACCAGTACCACATACCACAGTGCCGGGCGTGGTGGCTCACGCCTGTAATCCCAGCACTCGGGAGGCAGAGGCAGGAGGATTGTGATGTGAGTTGGAGGCTGAGCTCAGGGCCAGCCAGAACCACAAAGCGAGACCCTGTCTCCAAAAACCTAAAAAAAAAAAAAAATCTGCAAAACCGTAGACAGATAGATAGATTTAAATTCTGGGTTTGATGGTCAGGGGTGTTTCCCCCACATCTAAGTGTCCAGAGGGACATTTGAAAGTCCTGTGGACATAGAAATTCTTCCTGGTGTGGACTGTTCTGTCCCCGCCCACTAAATGCCAGTACAGCCCCAATTTATCATCTCACTGAACGGTTCCAGTGGCTCAAAATGCCAGTGGGACCCTGCTGCTCCTCCCGGGGAACTGCTGCCCACGGTCTCCCCATGAAGAGCACGCGAACTTTTTAAAGCATTCAGGTGTATTTCACAAACTTTCCTTTCTGTTCAGACCCGACCAGCAGCCTGCTTTTGTGGGATAAAATGGAACATCCTTAGCTGTACAGATTTCTTTTGGCTTGATTCAGTGTTTCAGACGAGAGCAGGGTGTTGAGATGGGTACATCTGGGTGAAAAAGGCAAGCAGAAGCCAGTGCCCTGTGATGCAACTGGCTTATTGGCAAGCACTCCCTGGTCCAAAGTCAGGTGAGCTTTAAGTGGTTATGTCTTTGGCAGGTGTCTGAATCTTTCTGGGCCTCATGGTCCTGTTTTGTTAAATAAGAGTTCAGGGCCTCATAGTTTGGAGATTCCCTTTCTGCACTGACTTTTGCCATCCTAGAAAGGATGATAAAGTATGTCAGCAGTAGGACCCCAAATCTTTGCATGTCTTTGCGCCCTGAAATTATTAAGATGGTTGAAATGTTTTCATTTTTTTTTTTTTCGAGATAGTTGGAAACATTGAGTGGGATCCGTTTTAAATGTAATGTGCGTGATGTTTTGTAATGTATTATAAATGCTCAGATGCTCGTCTAGTGGAGCAGGACGCTGGGCCGCGCCTCTCCCCTCTACTTACCCTTTAGCTGCTCTGAACTGACCAGAGTTCACCAAGTCAGGTGGCAGACGGCCTGTCACCGTGCTGTCCAGCGGTCAGGCGCCTGTTGACACTGACTAAGCTGTATTGTTTTGCTGTGCTGCACGTTGCCCATCATTCACTACGACAGCAGTGAAGGTGTCTCAGGTACTTTTCTCCACGTGATTACTGTAGATAATTATGCGTTTGTCCTTTGACTTTGGGGAAAAGCCGGTCTCTTTATTAGTGTTCAAATAGGGCACGTGGCCTGCCTTGCTCACCTCTGGCTCCCAGTACGTCCCACTGTGCTGTCACAGAAGATACTTGGCTGTGACTGGCCGGACCTGCAAGCTCGGGCTTCACATTCCTGTGAAGGCTTGTGACCAGGCAGACAGCACGCTCACTCCTTCATTAACTCATGCATTCATTTAGGAACAAGAGCTTTGTGTTTTGACAGAAAAATTAATTTTCTCTCTGCCCCAGTTTGAGCATCACAGAAGTCGGGACCACTTGCCCTGGGGTCAGGGCTGCGCTTGGATTGGTTTGGGAAGGGCTGGCAAGCTTCCACAGGCAGGAGGTGTGCACGGAAGCAGAGACTTCATTACAACCGGTCAGTCAGCCGTAGACACTGCCCGTGGGCGGGGCGCACCTGGCGCTTTCCCGCGGGGCCTGTTCCTCGTGCGGCTCGGCTCGGCAGGAGCGAGTCCTATCAGAGCCCACGGGAGCCTGGGGGTCTGCAGCACTCGGAAAAAGCACCGATGGCCCCTCCCGCTCCTTCAGTGTTCCAGCCAGTTCTGAATCAATCCCAGTCCCTGCTGGGGTAACTTTCCAAGGTTCACAGGGCAGAAGAGGTGGCCCGGGCCGCAGCCGACACCACGGAGGGATGGAGTCCACCTCTCACCTCCCGCAACCTAAGCATGCAGAAGCCGAGGAGAACGCCAATTTCCCTGCTGCGGAACAGCGGGAGAACCAAGGCGGCTCGGGAGTGCGCGGTGGCTCGGGGTCACTGGAGTTGCGCTCGCGGGCGAGGATGACTCAGCCTCCCTCGGGCAGTCTGCTCTCAGCCGCTGAGGGCTCCACAAAGTTCCCAGGCACACCCAGAACTCCAAAGGGGGCCCCGGAAGCCGGTTCCGGGCTGGGGGAAACCTCGCTCTCGGGCGCCTAGGGCTTCCCCGACTCTGCGGACGCTCAGCCGCCGACAGCCCGGAGCCCCGGGGCTCGCGGTGAACCCCCGTGTGCAAAGAAACCCCTTTCCAGGAACCGGGGGCGTCTGCGGTCCGGACGACTCGCGCGGCATCTGCGTCCTCTCTCGGCGCCGCAGCGCGGACCCCGGGCCTCGGCCGGCGAGTGCGAGCGCCCAAGCCCGGCCGGGTGGGAGCCCCCGGGACCGCTGCGGCGCAAGCCTGTGCCAGACCCTCCGCGCCCCCTCCCCGGGCCCCGCGCACGGCCACCGCGGGGCCCCGGCCCGAGCCCTGACCCTGCGGCTCGGCCCCCCGCACTCCGCCGCGACCCCCCGCTCGCCGCCGCCAGCCAGCTGCTTCCTCAGACTTCGGTCGGCCGCGGGCAAGCTGCGGCGCGGGCGAGGGTCGCGCTTCCGCCCGGCTCCGTAGCCTTCGACCCCGCCGCCCCCGACCCGGCCTCGCCCGAGCGACCCGGGCACGCGGCGCCCGCCGGCGGTGAAGCGTGGGGCTCCGCCCCGCCCCGTCTCGCGCCCCCAGCCCAGCGCGGGTCTCCCGGGCCTGGGAGCAGCCTGGGGCCGGCCGGGGCGTCGCGCCCGTGGCGGCGGACTGCGGAGTTGTAAAGAACTCGGCGGCCGCAGTGGGCCGGGCGGGGCAGGGCGCGATCCGCCGCGGCCAAGGACACTGGAGTTGGCGTCCCCGCCGGCGCGGCGCCTCCCGCCCTCCCGCCGCGGCCCGCCGGACTCCCCGGGGCCGCTAGGCAGCGGACGGCCGCGCGGCGAGGCGCGCCTCCTCCCCGCCCCCCGCTCCTCCGCCCCTCCCTTTCTGCTCCCCAAGTGAGCTCGGCGAGCGAGAGGCGGGCGAGAGGCGGGCAGCGGGCGGGGCGGCGCGGAGCAGCACCCCGCGCGCTCGCCCACCGCCGCCCGGCGCTGCTCTCCGCGGCCGCTTCAGTCTCCGCCGCCGCCGGCGCTCGTAGGAGCCCAGCATGGCCGGCCCGGGCTCGCCGTGCCGCGCGTCCCGGGGGCCCTCGGCGCTCCTGGCCGCCGCGCTTCTCCTCGCCGCGCTGGGGGACGTGGTGCTCTCGGAGCAGCAGATCCCGCTCTCCGTGTAAGTGCCGCGCCGCGCCGACCCGGGAGGGACCCCGCCGCCGCCCGCGCCCCGCCGTGCCCAAGTTTGGGCGCCTGCAGGTGCGGCCGCACAGGACCTGCTGCGGGCGCCGGCCTCGCCTCTCGCACCTGCCTTCCGGCGAGGCCAGGGGCCCCTGTCGCCCCTTCCCGCGGGTCGGCGAGTGAGACCTAGAGAGGCTCTCAAGTGACAGCGCCAAGTTTGGAGCCTGTTTACCGACTGCAACTTCCATGGGCCATTAAATTAGCCCCTTCTTCGCTCTCTCGCCGTCCCACTCCTTTTTTGGGGAGGGGGATGGGTGGATTTCTTCCGACTAGTAGTTCCCGGGTGATGACCGTTTCGGGGTATTCAAGTCCTCAGGGCAGTTACTCGGCTGAAACCAGTGGGGCTTGGGAGAGCTGGGAGACTTTGCGCATTCTGAACTCCATGACCCACCTCGGACCCCTCCCGCGTTGCGCTCTGCAGTTTGGAGCCAGTAGTTTGTACCAACGCGCATTTTCTGCCTTTACCCGGTTTCCTTAATGTTACATCGCCCTACCCCTGCGCTACGGTCCCGAGTGTGCGCGCGTGTGTGCCGTGACACGAGCGTTCCATGTCTTCCTCTGCCCTTTCTCCCCGCAGGGTGAAGCTGTGGGCCTCCGCTTTCGGTGGGGAGATAAAATCCATTGCTGCTAAGTACTCGGGCTCTCAGCTTCTGCAAAAGGTAAGGTTTCTGTGGCGGCAGGAAGCTATGATTTTTCCAGCACAGAAAATGGAGGCAGATTTAGTTTTCCAAACAAACATGAGCCCGGAGCTGCATCGGTTACCGGAGGAGTCTCTGATCCCTGTTTCTTGGCATTGTGCTGTGCAGTGACTTCTCGCTACCAACCGGTTATTTTTAGATGACACTTGATTCTAAACACAAAGAAGCGGGATACTCACTCTCACTGTCCTGGCCAGGGCTCGGCATGGCTTTCCTCTCAGCGCGGCTCTACTGTTTTCAGTGCGAGCAGATGCTCCTCAGGCCAAAAAAACGCCAACTTCACCCAACGGGCCAGTCAGTACCTGCTTCACGGTGCCTTTCACCTTGCGTGGGAGGCCTGGCATTCAGCGTATCTGAGGGAGACACCGCACTATTGTTTGTCATCCCTGCAGTTGTACAATCCCATTATTCCTCAATCATCGAGACCCAGGCCGGGATGCGTTACATCATTACAGATAAGGAGAATGAATGTGGTTATCTTTCCACTCAGCTGCACTGCCGGGTAATAACCTGGGAGAGTGGCCGGCAAACTTAAGAAATTGGTTTGCATCCATATAATCCAGGAGAGTAATGAGAGCGGAGAATTGATTATTAGGCTTTTATCAGAAGCTGCATCAATTTTAATTCAAACAGGCAGCATTATGCTTAAAATTACATTATGAGATATGTGGTCCTTCCCTCTTCCTTCCAAGAAATAAAAAGAGTGAGCTGGAGAGGGGAGCGAATAGAAAGAAGGGTTTTTATGAGAATTTCGAGTTGGCAAATCCGCAAGATTAATCCAAATACTTTCCTGGCAGTAGAAAATAAAATTGGCCTTAGGGGATAATTCTCTGAAAATGGGTGCAAACAGCTTAAATTGTTAAGTTAACTTTTAAGCGTTTTAAAATGTGTTTTTGGGGCCAATGTACCATATGTGTTGTGCATGCTGCCTGGTAACCGAGTACGTATTTTATTTATGGCATTCCGTTTCAGAGAGTAGCGTTTTTGGGGACATTATATGAAACAGTTTGTCGTGTGAAATCCAAATGGCATAATAAAGCATTCCCCCATAATGGGATGACAAGGTACGCTGGCTTAAAAATTGCCGCTCGCTCTGTTCCTTGAAGCCATTGGTAATGCTGTTTGCTTACCTCTGTAATTTGGGAAGACGATCATTGACTTAAAGACAGTTGATGTAAACTTGATGCTGCAATGATGTGTCTTTGTAGAAGATGATAATTTGCATAATTTGCCTACTCGTAAGCCTCAAAGTTCATAGTCACTGCCTCCTCCTTTCATACTGCTCTAGTCTGGGCAAGTCCCAGGCTGTATCCTGCACTGGTCTTTCTGCTGGCTTGTGAGATGTTTTATGTGAAGCACTGTGGACAGTGGCATTGCCTGTGTATTTTCCCTGCGCCTTTAAAGAAGAGAGCATTGTGGAAATATTTCTCATCCGCATGTTGTAGTAATTCTCAAAGATTCCCTTCAAAGCCTGTAAATGGTGTGCGTGCATGTGCTTATGTATCTTTTCCAGCTCCCAGTTGATGGGCACATGACTGTTCATTCCTTCTTTCTTAAGTTAGAACACGCGCACACACACACACACACACACACACACACACACACACACACTCATACACCAACCCCCATCAACTCTGTTATTGGTTATTCTGTAATAGCAAATTGGAAACAGCTAAAACGTTCCTGTTACCTTCTCATCAGCATCCTTTTTGATACTGAAATCACTAGCCTTGCTTTGCTTTTGTCATGTTTGCAGCTTGACAATTGTGTAATTATTTCCAGCTGTTTATGGCTTTGTTGTCATTTTTGCTGCTGCCTGGCATTTTGTAATGCGATGCCAGGGGAAGGTGAGGTGGTGTTTGGCACCAGAATCCAGGGGTGGGTATCTGCTTTAGCTCTTTGATTTGTAATTATCCGCTGTGGGGGTCTTCAGATACCCGTGGCTTTAGGGAGCTTGGCAAGGACTTTCATGAGTGATACAAAGGGTGTGTTAGACAATTTAGGGAACATTTCACAGGTATCTTTTAGCCATCTTGCTCCATTACCTCCCAGATATGACTATATTTTTAAGACTAGCAAGGAGCACTGTTTTCGAGGTTTGGAGTATGATTGAGGTGCTTTGATTGTGGAAGGCACAATGTCACTTGGAAGAGCAAGGAAACAGTTATCTCTTGCTTATTTCCAAGTTTCTGGGTGTTTGTATAAGGAAGTACTCCTCCAAACCAAAACTATGTGCGTCTGTCTACCTCTTCAGTAACTAAGGTGCTTTGAAATGAGTTAGAAAACTCAATTGGAAAATGCATCCACACTGTATTAAGGGTACTCAAAGGTGACAGTATTGTGTTGCATAATAGACTGTAATTGTGCTTTTTGGAGCATGGACATTTTAATTTGATTTTTAGTTGTGAAAGGTGTATTGCGTATTCCACCATATAATTTTGTGTTTTTTAAATACAGTTTCTCTAGTTGGCTGTTCACTTTGTAGATCAATATAGTATGTTCATTTTTAGAGTGATAGTTTGGTAGTTTTGTACTAAGACCTAAACTATGCCGAGTAATAATTGTGAATTTGTTATGTGTGAACTGGCCATGTTTTTTAAGGTGTTGAGAGCGTAGGTAAACTGCCATCTCGGTGAAATGTTGCAATTAGGCTGTGTAATTTGGGGTGGCATCCTTACTTCCTAGTGACTTCACCTGTGTAAACACAAAGACTACCAGTGCACTTCATTGTCGTTTCTGGGTTTGGTACCATATGTTTTGCTAGGAGAGCTTAAGATAATATATTAGGTATTGGTGCGGACTTCTCTGTTGTTTCTTCTTTTTGTCTTTGCTGAGCACAGGAATACCAACTTATTAATTCCATAGAAGGAACCATTTTTTTAAATTTAAAAATGTAGTGAGCTATGTATTCACAAAGCTGTGTGTTTTCAGAGGTTTGAGTGTTGAAGTGGATCTTGAGCGGCTTTGCTGCTATTGGGAGCGCCTCAGGGCCTGGCGGGAGCGCACTGGGGTGCTGCCGCGCGCCTGCCTGTCTGCTGCCTCCCTGAGTTGGCACATACTGCAGGGGTTTCTGTTCACTTCAAGTTTTAATTAACTTTCCCATTTGACATATTTATGCCAGTATTCGCCTGCCCCCGTCTTGCTTCATTTTCTCCAAAGAATGCCAGTTTGTTTTGGGTCTTTGAGAGAGGTCTGGCTTCATCACCTCTCTGAGACCCAGCAAGAAGCTTTCTGGAGAGTCTGAGAACTGGGCCGTTAAGCTCATAAGCTACACACCTTTAAGAGTCACAATAAAAGGCTTAAACCTGTGTGATTCCTGTTTCATCCTCCTCAGGGGGATTTTGGTAGGAACTGAATTTTTCATTCTGGTTAATCCTTGCATTCAAGGACCTCAGGTCCATGGGAATGGAAGTTCTGGCTGCACTTCCCAGAACTGTGCTGCTCCGTACACAGCGGAAACGCAGGTAAAGTGCGTCTCAGCCACCGGCAACCAGAAAAGAATCGACAGTTATGTTGGATGCCTCATGCAGCCCTTCTTGGAACATGCAGCCAGGTTTTTGTGTTATCAACTATTTATTGAGAGAATGGCTTAAGTACAGAAACTTGATGTCTCTTTCTACAGGAGAGACTCAGCAGATGAAAAGGTTGATCCTTTAAGCCATCTTTATAATTATGACTTTTCATCAATGTGGAAATCGATGGACTTTTAAATAATTAATGAGGAGTATGCACATATTAGAGTAGTGTCGACCTGGTGCCCCCCACCTGAAGCTCGACACTACAGATTACGAAGGAGGCTCTGTTTTGCTGAACAATTTTGTTTAATAAACATGGTTACTTGTCACCCCAAAAGATAAAACACATTCAGAGGTGGTGCTGATAGTTTAATTCAGAGCATCAGCTCAGGTACCGGACTTTTCTGAAGCACATGGATGTTTTTAGCACCTTAATTTTTAAAGTCTTGGGATTTCTAAATGACATTTTCCAACCTCGTTGGTCTCATAAGGTCAGTCACCAGGCTGTGTATCTTGAACATATATCTGATTCCACTTATAAACACATCCGAGTTCCTATGAACTCATTGTTTCTTCTGCTTTCTTATCACTCTCTTCAAATTTCTTTGCTGTGTGCTGCGTTCTCTTTTGCCTTTTATTTTTTTACGAACTACTGCAGCCTGGGTTGCCCAGGAGACTACAAGGCCTGGTCCAAATTCAGGGAAGAAAAAATACGGGCATGATTTTCTTGTTGGAGGCAAAATTTAGGTCTTTATTCCAACGTGGTTATTGGTTTTAATCTTTAGTATGGTGATCTTATTTGTGATATAAGTTTGATTTTAAGCGAACACATGACTACCCAACCCCCTAACAATCACGAAGCCTTTCAGTCATGGGCAAGCACAGCTAGCGTTTCGATAGAGATAGAACTGTGTATGAGGGTGAACCAGAAAAAGTAGACATGACCATGTCCCCTCGACACAGGTAGCCTTTCCAGGTGGTCAGTTTCTTTGCACTTGGAAGCACTTTGTTCACGGAAATACAAATTTGGGAGTTTAGCCTTTTTCAGCTTTCCACTGATCCTCAGTTGTTTAGTGTCCCACTTAGGCCGATCAATAGATGGCCTGGTGTGTGAGGCTTGCTTAAATAGGTATGTATCCTCCCCGAGCAGGATCTGTGCTATCAGGTTTGCCATTAATCCAGATGTGCCATCATCGAAGCCAGAAAAAGGGCTTTAAAAAAAATTAATGTAACACAAGTAGATAGTAATAAAAAATATAAAAATCACTTTTTAGTTCTGTGAAAATGTACAATTTCATAACAAAATAATTAGAGAATAATAATGGTTAATATACTGTGTATTATGGTCTTAAAAGAATGACCAAAATTCTCAGACTGCAAGCCATAAACCAAAGAAGACTCTTCCAGGGAAGGAAGAAACAGCAAAAGGACAAGACTTTCTGTTCATTGAGCAGAGAATCTAGTTGTATAAATGAAACCAATTAGCATATATCTTACAATATTTTTGAAACCGCAGACTAGATCATTTGTTCAGGCAGTTGGTCAGTAGTGAACAGGCCCCCTGTCAACAGCTTCCTCCTGTGTGTCACCGTGCTGAAGCAGCCTCTGGAGTGGAGACCTCCAGCGTCTTCTAGAGAGAATTTCAGAAGGTTGTAAGTTCCCCAAGACACTTTACCTTGAGTTAGAGGCTTTTACTATGGCTGAGACTTACAGAGAAGTTAAATCATCCTTATAAAATGCTGGTCTTTCCATTAGCAGATAGGATTTCACCTCTCTTTATGTCTTTTTCCTACAAGAGACACAGTGACCCTCACCTGGCCGCTTGGGCATACCCATCACTGAGAAGACGAGTTTCCGATGTGAGGCTCTGGTGACACGGATGGAGTCTTTATCTGTCCTTCTCTGGCCTTTAAAGGAGGAAGCTGATGTAGTGAGGAAGGCAGGGTGCTCGATTTCTCCGCATTTGCCTGAGTACTTAGTGATGAGCAGATTCTGTGGGGTGGCTGTCCCTGAAATGTAAAGAAGGACTCAGAAGACCTTCTGTGAAGTAGTCCTCTGGCCTGTGCCACAGTCCCCCCAGGGGGCCCAGCCCCCCACAAACTTTGCATTTGTTTTCCCCATAAGCCTTGAAAAGTTTCTAGTACATTTGTAATCAGTGATACACACTTCAATATTCATTTGTTTTGAACAGCACTCCAGGGTGATTTAAATTAGGGTATTCTGTATATAAAGAGGCATTAAATGTATATGTTACATAGCTTCTCAGTTGCTCCAAATCAAGATTTGGAAAATACACAACTCAGGAGCCAAATCATTGCTGTGCATTTGAAGGCTGTCTTGGAAAGGAGACAAGGAAGAGATGGCCGTTGCTTCACTTTGTGTACTTCAGGGTATTCAGCTTGACGCCCATATTGGAAAATAGTACCCTCTCGAGGTTAAAAGAGCTGCTACCGTGAAAATGGTCTGGATGGGGAAGTTGGGTAGAGCTGCAAGGGCTAAGTTCACACAGCAGACCTCCGGCGACCCATTGAGGGGAGGTAGCTGCCTGTCGGTGTCGGGGGTGCACAGGTCATGCGTTACGTTTGCGTCTCTGGCCGATAAAAACGGACGCTGCTTATTAGAGAATGTGCCAGGTGCTGCCTGCTAATAGGAAGATTGAGCTTGGGTTTCTAGAAAGGTTGATCTGAGAGAATGAACCAGGGTGCTGGGATAGAAACTCGCGAGCTATTGGGCTTGGATTTTTCCAGTGGGTGGGATTTTGTAGGCAAAATGCGAAGACCTGTAGAGACAGCACCAGCTGTGTAATTCTTGGAGCCCATTGTTAATTGTAAAATCCCTGTTAAAAAATTATTAGGAATGTCAAGATGATGAGAGCAGAATGTTATCCCAAGCACGGGGTCCGGTGGGAGCTGGCTGAGCCCGCTGTGGGACAGGCTGACTTCCTTCGGACTGACTGCTTTTTCTTTTTAGGTTTTTTTTGAGACAGGGTCTCGCTTTGGAGTTCAGGCTGGCCCCGAGCTCAGCCTCAAACTCACATCACAGCAATCCTCCTGCCTCTGCCTCCCGAGTGCTGGGATTACAGGCGTGAGCCACCACGCCCGGCACTGTGGTATGTGGTACTGGTTGCTGCTGGGCGTGAGTCTCCACACCCAGTATTGTATGTGGTTGCCGTGGAATCGAACCCGGGCCCTTGCGCTTGCAAGACAGGAGTTGGAACCACTGAGCTAAATCCCTGGCCCTGACTGCTTTGTCTTCCAGGTACCTTTTCCTTTCAGCCTCCTTCAATGTAGGGAGCTTCTCTTGCATCATCTCCAGTGAAATGCTATGTAAGAATAGGTAGAGGTCTTGGAGCATTTTCAGAGATGCACATCTTTAGAGATGTTTTGTTGTTAAAGGAAGGGGCCCTAGTCTAGGAGCTCTGGCATGTATCTTTTTGTATGCATTTCCTGAGTGGCCTTGAGCAAATCACTCCATCTAATAGTAAAAGCAGGTAGCATTTGCTTGGTCCCTGTGTTCCAGGGACGAGATAAGCAGCTGACATATGTCATCCCATAAGATTTTCCCAATGCGCAGGGTCTGCCACTCACCCCACTTTCCAGCTTTAGAAGCTAAGCTTGTGGAAGTTAAACTGCATCCCCAAGGTCACTTATTCTGAAGTCTTCTCCCCTGGCCCCAGTGCTACACTTTTACCTTTATTCAATCTTTTTTGGCCTGCGTTTGAATTTGGAAAAAAAAAAGGGGGGGGGGAATAGTACAGTACTGATGTTTCTTTATGTTAGAAGCATTTGAAAGGATAGAATAACATTTGTGAAATTGCTTCAGAAACAATTACAGCCTAGGTTAACAGCTGCGATGACACAGCCTTGGAGTCAGATGGACTTGAATTTGACTGAGATGGACTCTGTCTTTTCTTGCTGCGGTAACCTTGTCGTATAATGTATCTGGATCTGCACCTTTAAATGGAAGAGGAGGCCATTAGTGTCGAGGAGAGGAGTGAATAAAATAAAACATGCAAAACCCTCAGCCCAGTGCCTGGCCCACAGAAGCTCCTGCCATTGAGTTGATGTGGCCATTGTCTGTTGCATCATATAGTGGCAGCTCCTCAGATAACCTTCAGTGAGCGTCTGCAGGGCCTGGCTCCACACATGGCTCCACACATACTTGGGGACCCTGCCAGTGAGCAAGTGCAAGGCTGGGTGAGTGGGGATCTGGAAATCTGCCTGTTCTGATGGGAAACCAAGTCTCTTGGAGCAGAAGGGCCGTCACATCTGTAGTCTCTGTCAGTATGTGCGCTCTTCTGTGAGGTCAGTGCTTTTCTTCCAGAGGGCAGCTGAGGTACTGGGGTGACCGGCATCCTCTCTTCTTTTGTTGCCCTGATGTGAGTCAAGTGGAGGAAGTGGCCACATCTGCCCCACAGCCTAGGGCGAGGGTGATAAGCTTCAGGAGAGTCTAGGGTTTTCTGCCATTCTCCTTGGAGCATGTGGAGAGGCCACTGCAGAAATTACCCAGCGTCCTCTGGGACAGCATACCTGGCATTTCCTCCTGTGGGAATACCTCCTGCTTGGCCTGGGAAGACTCTGGACTTCTCCCAGGGCTGTGCTGGGGAGTGGTACTGCATGCTAGAAGAGGCTGAGGCACTTCCTGGGTGTTGTGATTTTTCCCTCAGTCAAGGGGCAGGCAGGTGAGTCGACATGTGGGATGGCCATCTGTCACCACCCAGGAGGTACTGAAGGGCACTGTGTGTCTCCTGGCTCTTCCCCCTGGACCGAGCTCCTGTCCAGAGCTTCCTCCGCAGCTGCATTGTGTTTTGGCCTTGAGCATCTGCAGTTGTGTGGCAGTCACCTTAAAGACGTCGGTGAATCTCTTGTGTAAACATGAAATTCAGGGTTGGGTTTTTGCTGCTGCTGCTCTCTCATAGCTTTTAAAAAACTGTGTATATGTAAAGCTAATAGTATAATCAGCCTGGTAAGACAACAGTCAGTGACAAAGCATATCTGCTCAGGCTTTAGTGGTTCCATTTAGGCCAGTAGTCTGAAAAATTCCAGTGAGTATTTTATTTACCTGAATGTTACTGAACTACAGAGTCTGACTACCCTGGGAGCTTCCGAAATCACATAAGGTTATAACCAGCTCCGGAAAGAAAGTGTTGAGTGTTCTGTGAGCTAAGCATTCTCTATGCGGATGTATCGCCTTTGGATCCTTCCTTCCACCCAGAGGTGGCCTCTGTTTGCTGCCGCCAGGATTGGCATGAGGCCCAGGGCACTGGAACAGTTTGCTACTTGGGGCTGAGACTCCAACTCAGATTTGTTTCAGCCCTTACACTTCTGATTCTCTTCTACGGCCCATGCTGCCATGAGGCCTGGGCCACCTGAGCGTGGCCGGAGTTGTGTCTGCAGGACCCGTAGAGCACGGACAGGGCTGAGTGGGCTGGGATGCCAGTGCCCTTGCTGTTTCTTTTCCCTCTGAATTTTGTCCTCAGGTGAGATTTCCCCTTTGGCAGCCGAGACCAGCCTGGTGGGTAGTTGGGTCCCCACGAGGTTCAGTACAAGTCCAGTTTAGACGTGGGTCTGCTGTGGGTCCAGATACCTCCTAAAGGTGGGGGGGATGGCTGATGGGTTGGCGCCTTGCTGGCCAGGGGAAGAGTGGAGGCAGGCAGCCTTTGCCACCGTGCCCTGCCTGGACGCCGGTGCTGTCAGGGACGAGGATAACCTTGTGGGATTCTTGACCAGGATCTGATCTCAGCTCTAACTTTAAGATTTAGCTCTTCTTCAAAAACCAGAGAGATCCCCCACCCAACTGTGTTTCCCTGAAAAGGAAAACCTGCGGTTCATGGTCTGCTCAGGTCACTAGGGTGGTAAGGCTGTGTGTTTCTATGATCGACACCTTACTTTCCTGAGACTTTGGTGTGTGTGTTCACGTGGAAGGAGGGGAATAACTGGCCCATAGAATTTTGGAATCTAGACACTCCCTGTTCTAAATATGTGACCCTGAATTTCCTTCTTCATTTTCCGATAGTTGCTAACTCTCAGCTCCCAGGAGGAAACCAAGTATCTGGTTTTAGGAGGATCTAGATTTTTATTACGCTGAGCTGTGCCCAGCTGAAAAGGGATTTTTTTTTTTAAAAAATGCATTTGCTGTGGGGTTGATTTCTGCCTCGCTACTCACTGACTTTACCTCCCTTGGCTTTGATTTTCTCATCAAAAAATAGAAAAAATAATACAGGCAACTGTGTCGCAGGGTTTTGGGAAGGATTAAATGATAAAACACCTGCATGGCTGTTCAGAATAATACGTGGTACGTGGCAAGCCTTGGTCCTCTGGCCACTTTCTCACTCATTCTGTCTGGTTTCATTATACGTGAAGATAAGGGAGACTTGGAGTTTGTCACTTTGATCCCATGATGAATTCCTAAACTTAAAGCAACATACGATGTGTACATGGTGACGGGTCCAGTGACAAAGAAAAGCATTATGTCTCTGGGGAGTTGTTTTCCTTTTGTCCCCAAATCCTCCTGATCTTGTCCATCGCACGGTAGAGGTGGGCAGTGTGGGATTCAAGTTTGTTCTTGCTGTAACATTGTATAATAATTTACAAAGCAAGTTGAAAGTCAGAAATGCTGGGCTGGTATTTGGTTCTTTTTACCTGTACTGTGCACGGTGCTGTTTCCATTGTATTTTATTGAGGCAGAGGTGGGAAAATATTGTTAAAAGAACAATAGATGCAGGAGGCCGTAAATCTGTTGGATGTAGGTAGTTTTTGGCCTCGAGTCATATCATACAGCTTTACTCTCAGCCTCCTGCCGGTTACCATTATTAGTGAAATGTCTATTAGTGCAATATGATTGCATCGTGCACAAACAACTCAATAGGCATAGACTTTTGCCCCACGGACATAAATGATAGTCATTTGGCTTCTGGGATGGTAATACTGAACCCTGAATATTTCCCTTCTCCAGGCTGGCCTCGCTCCCGTGAGAATCAACTGTCATTTGCTTTACAATACAGAATTTGCACACTGACCAGATAGCAAACTTAGGCAGATCACTGGTGGGAAAGATTTGAAGAGCTTTTGTTTGGGAGTGTGTATGTTTAGTAGGCATTTCATTTCTTAAAAAAAAAATACTTGTAACTAATTTAAAAATCTCAAGGTCTGTGCTCAAGTTCAAGTCTTTCAGAATAATAGGAGCCATCAAGTCACCCTGAAATAAAACATAATCCTCTCAGGAGAGGGTTCACAGCTTGCTCATCTTTTAGAAAATATACACACACATACACACACACACACACACACACACACACACACACACTTTCTAAGAGCAGAAATGTCAGAATTATGGAGCCGTGGTTGGACTTTCTATTTGACTAGCAAGATTTTCAGCTTCTACTAGAAACAAATACCTTAAAACTGATAGGAAATATATAGAAATTTAGAAATCAGAGGATTGGCTTTTAAAAATCTTGTAAAGAGAGGTTAATTAGTCTTGGGAGGGCAGACCTGTGTAGGGTCCAGAGTTGGAATGCGGGTGAGGCCTGTTGCTGCTGAGTCATGTGACCCTGGGAGGTCACTGCCGTGCCTCAGCCCTAACTTCTAGGGTGGAGTTGAGAGATCCAGAAGAGAAAGCGAATGTATGATGCTTGGCGCTTGTTTTCTCTGTCTTTGTGTGCAGTTGGGAAGAGATGTTTGGAGAAGGTGGACTGTTACCATACTGTTGTCATTATTATTATCCACAAGTTATTGTTTGCATAGTCCTGGAAGCTTGGTGCTAGATGGCAGTTTGCCTGGGGGATAGTTACCACTGAGCTGTGGGAGGCCTTGTTTGCAGCCCTGATCCAGTTGCCCACAGTTGGGCCCAATCAGGGCTTTTTAGAAAATAATGAGGATGATGGTGCGGGTGCTTTATTTGTCCTTTGTGCCTTGTGCTATATTAATTTCAGCACAGTCACCCTGGAGGCCTGTCACCATCTCCATTTCAGAGACACGGAAGCATCTGTGGAGGCCGGGGATTTAACTCTGCCTGAGCTCTAGGTAGCAAAGGTGGCTCAGAGCCTGGGCAGTCTGAAGCCCAGGGCAGGTGCCCAGGGCGGGGTGGTGCAGAACTTTTGTGTGTTAATAACTCATCAGGGCATGTGATGGAAACTGCTTTCCTTCCTCTGATACTTTCGCAATGAAATTCTTCATCTTGTTGATTGGATGTATCTTCATTTGTTTCCATAATACAAAATTTAAAAGGACCAATAGGTAATAGAGGAGGCCCAAGAAGCCTCTAGATCGCAGGTCTCCTTTTACTTGTGATACACTGATGTCGCTTGTTTTTTTATTCCCTTTGAGGCTAGCCCTCGCCTTAGGTCTGACTCCCAGGAAGTCTCTCCGACTTCTCCGAGGGTTTGTGTATTTCCCATGAAGGTAACGGAGGATAGTGTAAAAGAGACGTCTTGGACTCTGATGCCACAGGACCCGGTGGATCTGGCCTTGAGATGTAGCTGGACCCTTCCTAGCTTCGTGTTGGGTCCTCAGGCTTCTTCCCTATGAGAGCTGTGATAGGATCAGGTACCGAGGTGCGGCCAGAGCCGAACTGAACGTCTGGGAAGCCGCCTGTGAACTTTGGCTCTTTGGTTTGTGTTTTTCCCTCTGTCTTTCCTACACGGATGTTGATGCTTATTTTCCCTGCCCAGTTGACCACAGCCCTTTGACACCCCCGAAGATCAGTGTCATTCTTCGTAGAATGAGTGGGGTAGGTACTTCTGTGCCCTGGCAAGTCTGGAGCTGGTGATAGCCTGTGGAACCCTTATCTCCTGTGTGGAAGTGGTGAGGGGGAGGGGGAACAGGAGCTTCATAAGCTGGACTGGCAATCCCCCAGGGCAGCTTGCTCTTTCCTCCTGGGAGAGGGCCCCGTTTGACCCTTGGCACAGAGCTGTCTGGAGGGTGGGCTTTGGGGTATGCTGGTCGCTTGTGTGAATATACAGATAAACAAAGGGAGGAATAGCCTGCCCGCCTTTTCCTTGTCCTGCCAAGCGGTGATGCAAATAACAATGCTGTCAGTGCGGCAGAGAATGAAATCCTTCCACTCCTTTCCCCATTGACTCTCTTTGGCAGGGTTTTAGGACTCTCAGTGTCAGGCCATAGATGCTGCAAAAACAGGGGCTGCCTTCTAGCTAGGGCGATCCAGTCTTGAAGCCCTGCAGGCAGGTCCCTCACTCACAGCTCGCCAGTACCAGCAGGGACTGCCAGCAATGCCAGGGGTCCTCCCCTTCCCCCCAGGTAACGCTGTCCTTGCCCCTGGGAAGCATCCTTGAGAACAGGCGCAGTCCAGCTGAGGGGTCCTGAGGTCTCTGCAGCACCAGGTCAGCGGCTGCCGAGGGAGCACTGCAGTGCCGGGCGGGTGCACGAGGAGCACCAAGCGAGACTGATGGAGCCGCTGCAGCCGCCACCATCAACCTGGGGGAGGCGGCTCGGCAATGCAATTAGGAAGCTGCTGCAGCTAATTCCATAAAGCGCCAGTGCCACGTTCATTGTGGCATCAGGAAGAAACGGGAATTTTAATTTCTGTCCCTTTCACCTTCACAGGGTGGCGAACTCCACCTGGCCTTCTCTGAGGCCCTGCCTGCTTCAGGTTTCGTGTGTGCATGGTGTGGACTGAGTGTGATTCCACCTTTGCAGAGAGGGGTTCCCTTTGTCTGTCTGTCTATTGCATCACAGGGACTGCATGTCAGAGTTGGTGCCTGACAGGCTGATGGGCGCTGCTTCTCCGTTGGTGCTGCACAGACCTGCAGCTGCCCCGATTCCCCTGGGACAGCCTCCTGGCCGCACTGCCCCAGGCGTCTTCATGCTGAGAGGTCTTGAAGCAAATCTGGGCTATTTATTTGCGTCCTGCAGGTGCAGTTGTCTGTTTCGTCCCCAGATCCAGTCGATGCACTAGGCATAGCCCCTCTGAGATGAGGTTGAACAGCTGGTTGAGAAGGGAGAATTAAATTATATGGGTTTAATAGGGGCCAGTTTTGCCAAAAGATATTTTGCTGCAGCTTCTGTTTCTCCCAAATATCGGGACCCGGTGGAGTATTTTGTTTGAGGAATTTGGAGGAATCCTACACCCAGCTCTTCTCTGATACATGATTCCTCATTGAGGCAGTGATTTCTGCGTGGCACAGCATCCTGTTGGCCTTGAAGTGACCAGGATCTCATGCTCACCTTCCACCTTCCTGCTGAGCCTGACCTGCTCATGGAAGAGAGAATGAGGGGACTCGAGTCAGGGCAGATGTTTGGAGTTGGGGTACCTCCAATGACAGGCACAGAGTAGTTGGGAACACTAGCTTCTGATTTCCAGCCCAGGGTCTTTGTCCATGTGCCAGGGCACTGAGCCCACAGAAGGAAGGAAAGGTCCCACATGCCACAGTGGGCTTCTCAGGTGATGGGGAGAGGCTCCAAGCCCAGTGATGTGTCTCCTCCCTTTCCCTTGGCGCCTTCCATGGGAAGCTCCTGGCTCCACCGGAAACCTGCTTCCTTTGACTTTGCAAAAGGATGTGTTTGATGCTTCTCCTCAATTAAGTCACATCATTGTCTAAGTTTCACCTGGTTGGAATGTTCTCCCAATGTGTCTGTCTCTAATAGCCAAAGTATTTTGACTAAATGGGTCTTGAGGAAGCTCCTCTTATTACACTCTGTACAGAAGTCAGGCGGGTAGGAGACAGCACAATTAGTCAACTGTTTGCTCACTACTGATAACCCATCTGGAGACCCGAGGCCCTCTGTGTTCTCACTTCTGATAACAGAAGTTTGAAAGATCCAGACGTTTCATTTGGGGGTAGAATTCACGGCTTGGGGAAATTTGTAGCTATCTAAACAGACTCATAAGAATACATTGATTTTGGCCAAATGTGGGAAATGTTTTTTCCCTTCTTTCTTGCTTCAGCAAGCATCCACCAAATACCTAGTGAGGCACACAGAGCTGTGTTGATCCCTTTTCTGCTGTGGCTGCCTTTTGCATCCTCACTGAGTGCTTTAATAACTTCGTTCTATTCACAGTCCCCAAATGTGTCACACCTCTATGACTTCGCTGTGCCATTCACACCATCTCACTGACCCTCTGTCCTTGTCTGGCTGTTGAACCCCAGCGTGGACTCCTAGATTTTGTCACTTGGGAATCTTGTTGAAATGCACTATTTGAACTCAGTAAACCTGACCCAGCACTTCAGTATCTGTACACTAGCAAACATGTCCCGTGACTGATTTGGTGGCCCATGGACCATGATTAAAGAAGTGCTCTTGTCCATTTCACCCCGGGAAAGGTTTCTAGCTTCCCCCAAGGAGACTCTGCCCTTCCTTCCCTTCTCTTTTAGTTGTGCGCATCTTCCTGCTGCGGTTTGTCACATATCTGTGTGTGTGTGGGTCTGTGCCCTGGATTAGAGACTGTGGCACCTCTGTCCCAGAACTGAGGCTGAAGCCTGGACTGCCACTGGGTCAGGTTTTCCTTAGTGTGGATGCTACAAATGGGGCTTTCTCTACAGTAGAAACAAGAGCTTGGAACAAGGCAGACTTTTCATCTTTTAAATCAGAAGGTATCCAAGTGCATGTCTGATTGTCAAAGCAGTTTATGTAGAAATCACTGAGCATAGTTGAAGTAGGTACTCTCTGATTGTGAGATGGAGAGAAATTTGTTGACCTATCACCAATAGTACTTTTTTTCTTACTGCCTAGTTTGTAGGGACCTGTGATTTCCAGTCTTCTAACAGAAAATTGTTTGGTAAGCATCAAGATGAGAGGTGCCATCTGCTTCCCATAAAAGCCTCTCCTAATCTCCCTGGTACAAGAATTGCTCCCCAGGGGCCTGTTGGGCACAGAACTGTGTTTTTTCCTAAGCCAGTGCCTTTTGAACTTTGTTGGTTATGGCGCTAGTAAGAAGTGCATATTTTAGTGCAACTTATTGCACATAGCATCACAGACAAAACACATTTCAAGAAACATTACTTAGCCTTATTCTCTGCAATGCAATGTGGTACTTTCTACTGTACTCTATTTATTCTATTTGAGTTGTTCTGCTTTATTCTGTACTTTTCTACTCTTATTCTATTTTGTTCTCTTTTGTTCATTTTTGGAAGCTGGCTGTTACCAATAAATTGATTTCACAACCTAATAAATGTGTTAAAAAACAGTTTTCTGAATGTTACCAGGGTAAATTATAGGCTGGTTCAATTTTATTCTGGGAAGTGGAGCATTGATCTTTGGGACTAAAGCTTTTTTTTCCCCCAGTAATAATGATGCGTGGTGACAGCTAATGCTGTCATCCAGGCACAGCACTAAGTTCTCTGTGTAGGTTTCATTTCACCTTCACCATAATCCTACAGGATATCTCCGTTTTCTGGAGAATGAGACTGAAATTCAGGGAGGTGATGTGACTTACCCAAGATCATGTTGCTAGTATATATTTGCATTGATTCCTGAACCCAAAACTGTGAAGAGTGAAGCTTATACAGATGATCCCCAACTTTCCATTGTTCAAATCATAATTTTTCAACTTATGTTGATATGAAAGCATTATTCATTCAGTAGAAGTAATACTCCAAAGTTTGAATTTTGATTTTTTTTTCCTGGTCTACGATGCATAGTGTAATGTGTTTAAATATTGGGCAGGAGTGATAAGCTTCAGTGTCTGATAGGCTACTGAGTCTGCCGGGAAATCGTGAGGGAAGATTACTGGTACTCTATAGTGTACTATTGCTCATCTACTATGTTCCATAGGTTAGGTGTATTAAATGCTTTCAACTTCCAGTGAGTTTATTGGGTGCGATCTCGTCATTAGTACATGGCACTCTTAATTTTCTTGTATTTGTCGGTGGTCACCTCCGTTGTCTTGAAGTGTAACTGGTCTCTGAAATATGGAAGGCCCATTCGAAGGAATGCAAGCAAGGTATGACAGGAAGCAATGGGGATCCCAGACATGTGAGAGGCAGAGAGAATTGAAGAGGGAAGTTGGGGAGCCCAGGGTCAATAGGGACCTGAAAATCTGGTATTCTGCTTAGCACTTACAGAATTTAGAAGTGTTTTCACACCTGCCATGTGGGCTGCTTCTTATTGCTCACTGCATATGTTACTTGTTATTATATCAGCTGGGAAATTATCTATCTTCATGTATCTTTTGTGACCAGCAGCCATCTCTCTCGGCAGGAACCATGCCTTATATTTCTTGCTGTGCCAAAACCTGGCCAGAGGGGATGGCTCATGGTGAATGAGCAAGAGTTGAGCGATCCTTTCAGTCAGTCTTTACAATTAGCCCATGAGCTGTATTCTGTCTTTATGTTGCATTTGAGGAAACTGGGCTCAAGATCACACAGCCAGTGATGGAAGGGCCTCTGGGAGGACCGTTATGCATAACCATTATGCTCATGTATGTTAGGCTTTTGGTTTCTGAAGATTAACTTTGTTATCATCTTGCCATCATCTTTCTTATCATCTTTTCTTTTTTAGAGAGTCATGATATGGTTGGACCTCCTCAGGCTGGGAGGTGGCAGGCGTTGGCCTAGAGGTGTGAGATTGGGGACTTTGGGTAGCTCCATGCTTCTCCTTGGGCATGTACTTGAGAGAGACAGTGAGAGTGAACCCAGAGGTCCTTCAGTGCTGAGGGTCAGCCCAGCTCCAGAGCACCGCAGATCTAACCTCCTTTGCCGGGATGCTCACCGTGAGAAGGTTGGCACTGGTTCTTCCATCCTTTCATTTTGTCCCAATGTCCACCCCTCCTCCCACTGGCTTTCCCTGCACCAGGTGTCTGCTGCGCAGAGGGAGGTATGGAGCTGCTGCTGATGTTACCTTGCTTGTGGTCCCGTGGAGGAGCAAATCACACTAGAGAGACTCTGTAGGCTACAAGGAGGACTGAGCTGACTGTCCAAGAGAGGAATAAAAGAGCATTGATGTCAGAGGAAACAGAAGTGACGTCTCGCCTTGGTAGATTCTTCACATTTTTGCTAACAGCCTTTCCTAGGAGTCCTTGTACTATAGCCTTTTTCATAGAGTTGTATATGAGAATGCAATCATCTTTGAATATAAAAGGCAAAATTAAAAAGAGACTAAAATGTTTGACATATTATGAAGTTCTGTGAAATTTAGACAGTGAGTAAATTGGTATTTATATAACCTGGTATATTCATTTCCCTTGATCCACCCTCCCCTGAATGTTGACTTAATAGCATGCTTGACTAAATGACGTTAATTGCTTTAAACCACCAAATTTTTAAAAAGCTGGCATTTATTCAACAAGCGTGCTGTGTTCACAGCCCAGGCTGGAGCCGGGGAGGGAGAGCTGAGGTCTGTCCAGGGATGGCAGGCTGAGGTGTGACATGGAGGGGGCGGGAGGGGACATACATGCCCACACGCCGCCAACCCTGGCTGCCTGGCTCTGTGCGAATGGTGAGAATGGCGAGAACAGTGAGCGGATGGGCTGGAAGCCAGCAGTGGGGGCCAGGCCTGGCTCCGCCTGCGTGTAGTATGTGACCTTGAGCAGTTTTTTACCTCTGTTTCCTATTTCCTTTTAAAAATCATTGGTATTTCAGCATACTGTTTTGCACAATGAATTAGATTATGAGTATGAAATTTAGCTCAGTGTCTGGCAGCCATAGAAATTCAATAAATGGCAGGAGTCGCTTTAATCCTTACTATCTCTGAGTCACGGGCCCACCCTCGGAGGCCAGTGGTGTTGCCTCACCCTGAGCTTTCACTCTCGGGAGGAATTCTTTTGTGTGGCTTATTCACTGCTTTATTTTTGGCTTCGGTGACAGTGTCTGGCAGTAAATAAATGTTTGTGGTATAAATGAATAAGTACGGAGAATGAATGAACTTTACAGGCCGAGAGGGGTCAGTGAGATCACAAGGGAGAGGACAGAGCATCATACCTGTCTGTCGCTGTCCTCAGCCGTGACTATCAGCTGTGGGGCTCCTCACCTAAGTTGCCAGTGAGACTCCGTCTGTATCTTGTGTCTTGCAGGTGAAGTGTGTGTCTGTGTGTGTGACTGCATGTACATGGTAAAGTGTTTCCTGTCATGTGCAGCCCCAGGGTCATTTAGAAACTAACTATTTGGTCAGTTTTCATTCTTGGGTGAAATGATTCTAGAACCCCTTTCTCTTTGGGGAAAAAAGCTGCCTGAAAGGCCCTCTGTTCAAACCCTTGGAAGTGGGCCTCTAGGACACTGAAACAGCTCTTACCATCCAAGCACGACTTGTGCTTTTTTCTGGGACCTGGTCAGGTGAAGCTTTTCCCACAGAGCTGCAAGAGTGTCACTGTTTTCTTGGGCACTGAATGGCGGTGTGAGCCTGTGCGGTAGTCCCTCCCAGCCCCTCACGCCCCCTTTTGATAGACGATGCCACCCCAGGTATCCTGTTGGGAAGGAAGACTCGGTGAGGGAGGAGGGGATGGGGTGTGAATGTGAAGAAAAGCATGTCGCGTTCTTTTTTTGGAAGTCCTTGAATTCAGTCCTTGAATAGTGCAGTATTAATTTGCAATACTTTGCTTCTTATGTAGCAGCTTTTAGTCTAGAATGTCAGAGTGTATCAAAAACCATTTTTTTCTCCATTTCACATGTACAGAGAATGTGCCAGGTATCTTGAGAATTTGCTGCCTAAGACTTTGGTTGATGAGCTGGATAGTCTGAACTTACTGGCTTCATTCATTCATTCAGCCCACATTTTGCATCTGACAACTTTGTCCTAGGTATTACGCTTGCTCTTGGGTTGTAGGGACAGGCAAAATAAGATGGAGCCTACAGCTTGCTGAAGATGACTGTCTAGTGCAGGAATCAGAACGTAAGTGTCTCCTGTGGTGCCGTGAAGGAGTGCTGACAGTTGATGGCGCGAAGGTCCGCTCTGGCCTGAAGTCAGAGGGGCTTTGCCAACAGTGTGGACTTTCCATCCCCCGAGGGCTGGGAGGAAGTACTGTGGCAGAGAGAGAGACAAAGGTATCCTGGGCCTTTTGCGATGCTTCCCCGCCCTCACGGGCCATCCTCATGCTCATTGCTCACTCAGGCTGGGCTCTTGGTCCTCGCATGAGTTCGGGGTCATACAGCTCCTCTTGCAGTTTGTCCTTGGCCTTTGCTTCTCTATTTTCTATTTCCCAAACCTCCTGACTGCGTCCCAACAGCAGCTTATTGAATCTTCAGTCTGCCTGGCCTCTTCTTGAGCTCAGCCTTCACGTTCCTCCTGTATCAGGCTGTGTGCTAGATCCTCAGTTTGTGCCACCTTTTCTGCAAGCCTTTGCCTCCTGTACCTCACTTGTGGTCACTGTCATTTCTCAGACTCCCCTCTCACAGCTTCCTGAACTTCCGGATGTCCTTCTGTCCTCTGTGTCTTCCCTGTGGTCCCCCGGGGCTGAGCTCGATGATGATAGTGATGGTGATGCTGCCACTTCTTGAACATTAGCCCTGAGTCAACACTCAAAGTACCTCTTACAGTCACACGTGAGCTCTCACAACAACCTGTGAGCAAGTCACTCTTCCTCACGTGTGCGGTACTCACGTGTGTGCGAGCCGAAAGTCAGACCCTGGAACCAGGCACAGCTGCTTCAGACACTGACTTCCCTCCTTCCTGGCTGTGTGGACGGAAGTATGGGAGCTACTTAACTCTACTGAGGTTTACTGTGCTAAAGGAATAATAATGCCGACTTACTGGAATTATTGTGGTGATTAAGTGAAATAGTACATGTGCAATGGAACAGCAAGGGCTTAATAATGGCAAATGTTATCTTAATTACTTTTAATATTTGTTCTGGGATTCAGGCTTTAGGGCTATGGGAATCTGTCTCATCTTAAAAACTATAGTTTATGCATTAAAAATATTAAAAGAGCCTGTAATCAGTTTTATGTTTACATGAACTGTGCTCTGCAGTCCTGGAGTGAGTGTCAGATATCACCTTAAATATCTACTTAAAAGATTCTTGTAGATTGAGATTTTACATTGGCTCCTACCCTAAAACACTGGCTTTAAAAAGAGACAGTGATCACACAGTTGGCTGGGGGAGAGCAGGCTGCCTCCGGAAAGCTCCCAAATGCAGTCATTTTAGCAGTCAGATAAATTAAGGGTAACAGTAATAATAGGAATTAACAATGGCTAATTAAAATTAGGTAAGTTGCCAATTATGCAGTGGTTTCTAAACTGCAGACTAAAAGGAGATGTTTGCAGATGTGAATTTGTGCCATACACGGCACCTGGGGGCCAGGCCGATACATTTTGATGCTTATAATAGGTGGACTTTTGGAGCCTGACGGATGCTAAACTGGAGAGTGTTTCCTGCTTGCTTGAAAACAAGGCTCTCTAGACACTGTAAAGAGCTGTGTGTTCAGTTTTAAAGGGAAGCATTCTTTTCAGTCATTTAATGTTGCTAGAGTATAATGAGGAAGACCGTTCTAGGTTTTCCTGATTGCCTGGGTGGTTGGAAATGGTGGAGCCCAGTCCTGCCTGCTGTCCCCACGTCCCTGGGCTTAGAGATGTACTTGTCTGCATCCTCATGCCTGTGCAGGGCGCAGCATGCGGCATGGCCGCGGAGCAGCTGGATGGAACTGATTCGACTTCTGCTTTCCGCTCTGTCTGCTTTCAATTATGAGAGATAATACACCTTTATCTCTTTTAATATGCTGATTGTTACTTCTCTTCTCCCCTTCCTGATAGATGTCGGAGCTTCTCATTTTAAGCTCCGTGTCTCTTGCTGTCTCGTTGTGTCTGTCTTCGTTGCATTTTGAGTGATTTCATTGATTCGTGTTCATTTTCACTTACTCTTTTTTGGTTTAGTCTAATTTCATTGGCTTATTTCCATTTTCAAAAATCTCAAGTGTCCTAGAATTTCTATTGTTTTATTATTTAAATTGGTGGGTTTTCCCCGTGCTTAGTTTAGGTTGAGACCGCCCTCCACGCCCTCCACGCTGCAGGGGTCTTGGTGTACTGAGCTGTGGGTGCTGGCTCGCTCCACTCCCTCTTAGGTGATCTGGGCTTCTGGTTCCCAGCACGGTGCCTGGTGCAGAGACTAGCCTGGCATGCCCGCAATTGTGGCATGTGGCTATGTCTTGCAGGACGAGGCTGTCACCTCCCTCACTGCCAAGGGGGCAGGAGGCGCAGCTTTTGGTAAGCGGTTAGGTTTCCCAAGTCCTGCTCCCCGCCCAGGAAGGACCAGAGACTGGGCAGCAGTATCTGCGTCTCAGTCCCGTCCTTGCTCTGTGGGGAGAACGTGGAGCTCGGTGCTCGTTCCCTTCCCATGGGCAGCGCAGGGATGTGAGGGTGGGAGAGCGGCCTCGTGTGTCGCTCTCGTGAGTGAGCCGTGGGGGCCAGCAGTCCTCCGGGCATCCCACAGGCTGGTGAGAACCACTGTGAACAGTCCCCTTACCTCACGTGGTGAAATGCTGGTTGAAAGGGGAGGATGCGTTTGGGGATGGCGGCCTTCGGGCTGCAGCCCCGTGAGGTCTCAGGGAGTCGTGACAGACCTCTGTGGAGAAGCAGCCCCTTAACACCCCAGGGACGAGCCCAGCCCGCTTGCTCCTCCTGTAGGCCAGGGGGGCAGGGCCCACCACTCACAGTACCTGCCCAGTTTTCATACCTACCTAGGATCAAGAAGAGGGAATCAGAGAGCAGAGACCCGTTGTGCCAACCTTTCCCTGAGTTCTGGTTCTTGGTCCGCTCCCTGTGACTGATGCTGTAGTTGTCGGCTCAGGTTTTGGCTAGCCTCCGACCACGACCACGGAGGTTGTGTTACTGTTATGCAAATCGCTCCTTTCTTCTTGAAGGAGACATCCGGTGGAGACAGTTTTTAGCCTAGCAGGGAGACTGTTCTCTTTCCTCCTGCTGAGGACAAATTGAGGAGCCTATTGTTTGCTCTGTGGGAGCCCGCTGGAGCAGACAGGAAGCTGGAGCTGGTTCTCGTGCAGTGGAATCCTGATGAGGAGCACTGAGGAAGCCTGGCCCCAGGCTCTCTCCTAACCATTGCAGGAGGCTGTGGCTTGTGTCTTCCCTTCCCGGCCTCTCCACACCCAGCTTTCCAGAGGGTCAGCTCTATCAGAGTAACATGTCAGTGGACTTAGGACTTGGCAGTGCTAAGTAACTCCCCCAAGGTCCCCTTGTCCAGTGGTGGCGAACCTTTTAGAGCTTTCAGTGGTATAAACTGTGGCCCATGTGCCAGGGGTTCACCACCGCTGCAGTCAGTAAGTGACTAGGGAGAAGGAAGAAATGAGAGGGGAGCTTAATTAGCTTCATCCTAACTGTGAGTGTGACATAGTCATGACAGCAGTGGCACATGGTGTGGAAGCCTTTAATCATTCACTGCCGTGTGGAAGGACTCATGTTCTTTGCGTTCTGTCTCCCAGGAACATAAGGTTGTAGCGGATAGGTATGATACTGCCCAGGTAATTCCTGTCCTATAGAAGAGGAGGAGTACTGAGAGAGGGCAGCTGGCCAGCCCAGGTCACACAGTGATTGAAATCGGTGTGGGGTTTGTGCTCCAGTCTGTCTAACCCTAAAGCGAAACTCAGCCTCTTTCTTTTCTCTGCAGTATGGGTCAACACACAACACCTTTCCCAGGCCTCAAGGCCTCTGGGCTCCTGCGCTGACTCCAAAGTAAATTAAAAGCTGATTTATTTCATATCATAGGCTCTTCAGCAAAGAGTGCTGCAGGAGGATCAAAATGAAGCAGGCCTCCCTAGAGGGTGTCTTTCTAGCTATACCTCTGTTGTGAGGGTGGTGGGTATACTCCTCAGTCCTTTGCTGTTACTTTTGTATCTACATGTTCCCCAAAGCCTGTGTGATCGGATGTGGGGCTTTTTGGAGCTGCTGGATCTAGGGTGTGTGAATGTGGATTAAGGGTGTGATACTGGAATTAAAGGTGTGTGGGTTAGTCCACTAATAGATTTATCATTGTTCTGGTTATTTGCAGTGGGCGGCCACACCCCAGGGTGGGTGACACCACCCTAGAGTCTTTTAGCCTTGGTAGGATAAAAGGGAAAGGGAGCCTTGCTGCTGCTGCTGCTGCTTGATGCCTTCTCCTTGGCACACCATGGACCATTTCTCCTCTGTGAAGCCCCATTTGCCCTACCGCTCGGCATTGAAACCAACTGACCTGGATTGAAACCTCTACCAACTGTGAAGCCTGAAATAAACCGTTCCTTCTTTCACTTTGAATATTAGGTATTTGTCTCAGCAGTGAGAAGAGTAACTAAGACACTCGTGAAGACAGGCAAGGAGGTGTCAAAGGCTGCTAACAGCTGGGCCCACAGCATCATTGAGGTCTTCATGATGCCTTTGTGGCTGTGTACCCAGAGGCCTGCTTGGGAACCTTCGGATGTCTCTGCTAAGAGAATGCATGAGCCTGAGTGTCCCAGAAAGGTAGGGTGGCATGCTTGCGGTCTTTAGGGTTTATTATTCCTACCATCCTCCTCTCATCTTCCTCGGTCCCCGTTCCTCACACGTAGCTGGGATTTGCTTCTCTGGGGGCCAAGGAGGCACAAAGTGTATGTGGTCGTGCTGATTTGCCTGTGCCCAGAAAATGCCAGGGAAGCCCCAGAGGGGTTCTTTGGGATATCATCTTCAAGGGTTTCTTGTCCCCACCTGCTCTTTAGCTTGGTTTCCTGACTGCTGTTCTGCACTTCGTCACAGGGTGGCAGCAAGAGTCAGAGCGGAGGCTGCTGCTTGGCTCTGCCCAGCTGGGCTCTGGGCCCCTCCTGGAGCTGGGGTGGACAAAGCAGCCAAGGCCACGGCTGAGGCTCAGCATCGTGTGTGACCTTTTGTTGTCTGTATTACAGATTCAGAGAAAAGGGAAACTTCTCTCTTTTGGTGAATAATGCTAATGATATACTTTGATTCTAATTAGCCTCTTCTGCAGCAAAACCCATGCTTTCCACAGAGAAATAGTGTATGGCTGCCAAAAAAGACAGAAAATAGATGTCTGAGGAAGAGCCTGGGAGAAGGTACAGCTGTGAATCCCCAGCGCACCATCTCCTGATTCTTCACTTAGACTGTGTGGCTTTGCCCTTCGGGCCTTGGTATCTCTGTCTGTAAAATGGGTACATCAATTGCATCTATGTTGTGAAGCTGTTATAAGAAAGAATGCCGGCATTTAAGGCCAGGAGCCCCATATCCAGGCTCCCTCAGCTCTTCTGATTATTCAAGAAACATTATGTGGTACACATGGAATTAGCAGAGGAACAAATTCTGAGAAGCACTTGCTTGGAGAACTTCCCAGTCATGTCTGGTAAAAGAGACATGGAAACAGATCCTTTCCTTCTTTATCCTCTTCTGATGCTGTCAGTGCTGCCTCCTGGTAGCAAAGATAATAGGCTTCAGAGGCAAATGCTCTGACTTCTCCATGTTTTGCATGACTTTGAACATGTTATTTAACCTCTCTGTGCCTTAGTTTTCTCATCTGAAAAATCAGGGTAGTTTTAAGTTTTGGTCTATTTCCCCTTCATGAAGATTAGTACAGGGTGTGTATCCCCCTTTTCATATTTTTTCTTAGACAGGGTCTCGCTCTGTAGTTCATACTGCCTCTAAACTATGTAGCTCAGTATGGCCTCGAACTCACAGTAATCCTCCTGCCTCTACTTCCCCAGTGCTGGGATTACAGGTGTGAACCGCCGTGCCCAACGTTGTAGTATGTGGTACCAGGTATTGAGCTGAGGATCTTGCACTTGCCAGGCAGATACCAGAACCACTGAGCTAAACCTCCCCAGCCCAAGTATCCCCCTTTCAAAATGCATGGGGCAAGAAGTATTTCAGCATTTTGAACTTTGTTGATTTTGGAAATTTTACATAGATTTTATGGCCCAAACATCCTTTATCTGCAAATCTAAAATTTAAAATGCTCCAAAGTCTAGAATTTCTAAGCATGATGTCCATGTGCTTTTCTTGAAGGGCATATGGTGCGGCAGGACAGGTAGACACAGGGCCGGATGTCAGTGCAGACAGAAGCCCCTCTCAGTGGACCCCAGACACAGAGAGAGGAGCCATTGTAAATCTTCCCAGGGGCCCTGGGGTGACGTCAGAACCATGGTGACTGTGAATCGGAACTTGGCAGCTGGCATGGGCTCGCACCCCAGGCCAGTGGGCACCCTGGTGAGTAGGAGGGGCACACACAGTGCAGAGAATATGGAAGTGGAAGTGTGGTGGAAGAGCCAGCAGGTGACAGGCGGGCTTGTTTCCATGCAAAGTGAGAAGCTTCTGCTGTCGGCTGGGTAGAGCTCTGATGAGGGCAAAATGCCCAGTTTTCTGTTTTCAGAAGAAAGCTGAAGTACTCATCAAGGCAGGTCGCAAGGAGTGGGGAGAGCCTGGGGAGCCCCAGCATCCCGTGGTGTTGGGACCTCGGACCAGGGTAGTGAGAACTGGGAGACTGGACACCCAGGGGAGGTTGCAGGCTCTCGCCAGGTTCAGAGAAGGAGCAAAACTAAGACATCCCTCTCCCTTCAGGTGCTTGCCCTGCCCCTTTTCCTGCCTTTATTCCAGCTATAATCTGCATGGCGAGGGGTCTTGTACACATGCATCCGTGACACCCCACCTGCAGGTCTGGGCCGCCTCCACAAGCCGGGGCTCGGCTGCTCAGCATGGAGGACCAAGCGGGAATGGCCAGCATAGGGTCTGGGTGCAGGCTCAGGCCTTTGGGGGTGGGAGACATCAGGCTCCCACGTGCCCAGTGTGAGGTGCAGGAGGGGAAGAAAGTGGGTCCTGGAAGGGCACAACCTCGTTGGCTGCAGACTCCTCTCCACTTCTCTCTGGAGGGTGAAGGGAGGCAGGCCCTTGGTGCCTGAGCGCGGGGCGGAGACTCTGGTGACCGAGTGGCTTCCTGAGTCACATAAGGATCACAGAGGGAGGAGCTTATACGGCCAGGCTGACAAGCATGGTTTCAGATATGCTGGATTTCTGGGGGTCCATGGAGCATTCTTGAAGGCCTTGTGTACTCCGGGGTTCACTGGGAGTCTAAAAGAGGGGCTGGTGTCTGACTCCTGAAGGGGTGCAAGACTTTGTATTATTTTAGTATCAGAGAGGACTTTCATGAAGGACTGATTCTCTCTCTCTCTCTCTCACACACACACACACACACACACACATACACACACACATATACACGCATGCATGTACACATGCACACGAGTAGAAGTGAATTTGACTTCTGAGGAAGTTCAGTTTTGGGCATCTACTTTCCTCTATAGGAAAAAAAAAATATCAAAACAACAGTAGCAATAACAAAACACATCCAGTGATTCCCCAGGGAGAAAAAACAGAAACATGAAAAGCTCTTGTACCGCCGTGAGTTAAGATGCAGTTTGCCTACTGGGACCTGAACTTGTCATTTCCTGGTGTTTTCCTTTTAACTTCCACTGTAGGAGTTACAGGTCTAAACTCCTGGGAAATACTTTGAAGATTTTGAAGGAGAAATCTAATGAGAATGAAAGACAGATGAGGGTCATCTTATTTCAGGGGCAGCAGAATAGACACGACTGAAATCCTCCTCAGGGTCCCTCCTCAGCCCTTCCCCTCTCCAAGGAACACAGGAAGAGCCAGCGAGGGCTGGGCTGCCCGACTCGCCCTTTTGTCTTCAGTGCTGCATGGTGCGTAGTCTGGGCTTAGGAAGATGCTATGCATCTGGGAGTCCTGGTGAGGACTGGCCACATAACCTGGGACATGACAAATTCCCAGTAGATAGTAACATTGGTATTGTTTCTCTCGTTACAAATGCCGTGATTTAATACTTTTCCATGGTTGAGTCCTGATCAGATAACCCCAGAAAAGGCATATATCATATATTACAATGAAAATACTAGAGGGATAAACAAACTGGTAGTTTAGCCAGGTAGATTGGGAAGTATTTTGGTCTCATGGGGTAGCTGTAGAATTGAACTTCATACATGACAGAGGGATGGATGGGTGGGTGGGTGGATGGATGGATAGATAGGTGGATAGATGGGTACTTAGATAAATGAGTGAATAGATGGGTGGGGAGATAGATGATTGAACGGATGGAGAGAGGAAGGGAGGGAAGAGAGAAGGCACGAGCGAATACAGTTTTGAACCTAATTTGAGGCTTCCAAAAACTTTGTGTTCTCCTGTTCTCTTGTCCTTGGAATGCTTGGCCATTCTCCTGGGCAGTTGTCCAGTTTTCTCAGCCAAATTTATATACATATTCTCTTGGTCTGTTTCATTCAAAGCTGCACTTCTGCTGCAGATCCTTTTGGTAGGACTTTAAATGGTGCTCATCTAAAAAGCATTAGTGAGCTGGGCTACTTATCAGTGAGCTTATTAGTAAGCTGGGCTACTTATCAGAACTACCCTTGATGAGGTGCATATGAATCCCAGTGTCACACAGTCATAGTAGGTTTTTTAAATACTTTTTTTCCCCTTGCACACGGTGGCCTAGGGAACCCTGGGGCAGGAAATTCACAGACCAGCCAGTCACTGGAGGCCCAGAAAGGGGACCAGCCCCTGAAGAGCTGAACTTTAGTGCAGGAGTTTTCTTTCTTCCCGCTGTGTTTATGGGACAAGAACACATGGCAACAATATTTTAAAGAGACGTTTATAGGTATTTTAAAAGGAACTATGATTTACCTTTTAATACCCAAATAATTATCTCAGTGTGAGAAAAAAGCTGTGGTTTTGTGACCCAGCACTTACTCTAAGCAGATTGCCAAGATCTGTCCTGCCTCGTGAACTGCGGGAAAGCAAAGAAGTCTTTTGGGAAGGATTTCGTCTTAAGTTGGAGCTAGAGAGCTGACGCTAGTGGTGCAGGCAGGAGTCCCGACTCGGGAGGGCACTGTCACACTCAGACCCCCCTTTCAGAGAATGTAGGTGAATTCCTTTGGACTAAGGGCCGTAGGGGCAGGGGCTAGCAGATCCTAGAGCTCTGAGAGCTTGGATGAGCCTCTGTTCTGTCGCCTCTTTAACGAGAGGACGGTATTCTTTTTCTTGAGGAAGAGTAAGGTTGGTATCTTTGTTATTTTCCTCCTCACACCTTGAAGGAAGGGGCTCATTTCAGCTCATGGCTTTTAGAGGATTGAGTGTACAGTTGGCTGACTGTAAGGCCGGAAGGCCTCATGTTCTTCCAAGGAGGAAAGCTGCTCAGGAACAGAAAAAAGGAGGAGCCAGGCAGGGAGAAGCACCGCCCAGGTCCTGCCTCAGCCAATCACCTCTTCCCCAGACCCCACATCCTAACAGCTATGAATCTGCCAGCGGAGCTGTTTACTGATAGGTGCAGTGTCGCCATGTGCCAGTCACCTTCTAAAAGTCCTGTCTTTGAACGCGCGAGTCCTTGGAGGACATTTCAGATCCTGACTGTAACAGTTGTCTATGAAAGCCCTAACCACAGCACCGGACAGAGTAACTAGTCAGGGCCAGTGGCGGACGGACGCCCCATAGTTGAAGACAGTGAAAAGAAACAATTAGGAAAGGAGAATCGCATGCGGATTTATTTTGCAGTCAAAATAAAATGTTAGCTGAGAAATATATGGCCTGGAGGTTTCTGGAGGTTGTAGAATAACTCAGATCTCATTTATTTGGCCTACATTAATTGAGTATCTGCCGTGGGAGGCACTGTGCTCCTACAACTGGTTTCTTGTTTTAGTGTCTGTGTTGCCACAGTGAGCACCACACTATTGTTCGTGAATGATGAACAAGACAAACACGGTGTCACAGAATTTGGTTTGGGAAAGGAACTGGTGGCTAAATGTTAAATAAACAAGTAGACATACCGTGGCTAATAAAGAAAAATGTTAAAGGGACTATAGTCTATATTTTGAACTGCTTAACATGATCTGCAAGAAATATTTATGTGGGAAGTTAGTGTGTGTGTGTGTGTGTGTGTGTGTGTGTGTGTGTGTGTGTGCAAAAATTGTTTTTCCTAATATGCATTGCATAGCTCCTTTTATTCCATTTATTTTTTTTAATGGAAGTTTCAACCCACTAAGTTAATTTTATTGTGTAATATAGGGTTGCTACTTTCAGTCTAAAAAACTTCTGTAGAGTAATATTTAACCTTCTCTTCTGGGATTTGGCTGGTAGACTTCTTCCAATAAAGTGAAATCCAATATAAAAATCTTTCCGGGCCTCCCTTTTGGGCAGTGTGGATATTCAGCCAGTGAAGAATTAGAGGCTAAGTAATGTGGTAGACTGCAGTCAAACGCTGAATTCTAGACCTAGTCCAAGCCTCTTAGATGCAAAATATGGGTGTTTGTATCAGCACATGATTGCTAGGGTGTATGTAGATATTTTCTAACAGTGCAGAATAGATGAAAAAAAATGACTCTCTTAATCCAGCTTGCTGATTTGAATTCTATTTCCCAATCAAATCATTATTTTCTTTCACTCAGATTCAAACAACTTCTGCTAAGATCCTAGTATATACATATTAAAAGAAAGAAAAAGTCTCTAGCATTTGTTTTGTGGAGGACACTAATTAAGCTTTTAAATACAGTAACTCAATTGGTACAATGATCTGATTAGGGAAGTTTTCTTATTATTCACATCTTTACAAATGAGAACCAAGGTTCATGGAGGTTAAATGATGTGTCCAAGTGATGGAGTTACACTTGAACCCAGAGCTCTTGCACATCAGAACCTATGTATTTAAATTGTGTAATTTGCTAGCACAGGTGCTCAGTAGTGTATTCTATGGTCTGAATGCCCCTTACTTTCTTTGACCCTGTTATTTCCGTTACTGCAGGTATGGCGTACCTGCTTCATTTTTTCTTTCTAGGAAGCATATCTATCCCCAGGATGGCTGTCGGTCTGAGCACGTCTGTTTTGATCTACCTTCTGGGCATATTGACTCAATCTGCTCTGGAGAGTATGGACAAGTTAGGTTTTTGTCCAACCTGATTTTGAGGTAACATAGTGTTATGTTGCATAGCCACATTTTAAACTTTCCGGTTCTCATAGATACACAGTTCAATCTCATCAAACAAAAAAGCCTGCAAGTTCTCACTGTCTTGCCCTTTGTGAGGTTGACAGCATTTCATGCATCTGCCGTTTGGTTTTACTTTTTCAACTACCTACTGTTTTTCTATAAATTGACTTTTTAAACTTGAGTAAAATTATTTTAAGTGGAAACCCTGTATCAGTATTATAAATAAAAACCATTGCCCTTGCCACAATGGAAATAAGTACTACGGATTCAGTTCTAGCCACTCACTTCTGCTCTTCTCTTGAGCCCTGTCCTTTTTCCAGGGACTTGGAGTCGGTGGCTTCTACAGCCCAGGCTGCACTTGGCTGTGCTACAGGGAATCTCATCGCTGAATTCCGCAAGCCTTTGTCTGTCCCCAGAACTGTGTCCATCGTATGTTTACACACAGTGTTGCATGTCACCTCTTCCTGGGCTGTGCCTCCTGCCACGTGGCCTGTCCGGCTCCCGCAGACAGGGGAGCGGAGGGGGGTGCACTTGGGTTCTCCCGCCTCTGCTTGTCAGGGACCCACATAGCTTTTCTTATGTACTGGCTAAAAATAGTTATGTGGCCTTAATCTAATGACAAGTCGGGCCGGGGCATAAAGAGGAATATCTGAATATTTGTCCACTTCAGAATAACACCAAATATGGCATCAAGGGCTTCCTCACCCTTGCACAAGTAGAAGACCTGTAAGCAATTACAAAGAGGACAGCTACCTTCTGGTGAGGGTGTGTGTCAGGGATGATGTGTCCCTGCACTTGTGGCCACTTTCATACCCAGTCTGCAGTCTCACACCTGTGGGCATTTCTTACTGCTGGAGCAGCCATGATGGGCCATGGAGGAAGATCCTTCATGAGCAGGGCGACTCCTGCCACAGACATCCAACCTGATCACTTCCAGAACGTCTCTGTGTTATGACTTAAAATAACATGGAATGACACTTTTGTTCTTACCCATAAACTTTGTTTTTCCTGGGATCTTGGCCTTCTCAACAGAGGTCACCAAGTTCATTATTCTGTTTAGGAACATTAGTCTGTAGCTTGGGGTCTTTTTTTTTGAGACTAAACATGTTGGTTTATGTAGTATGCTATGTTTCCCAGTTAGAAAAAATCTCCATGAATTTCGAATAATTCTCTGGCCCCAAATCACCTTTGGCTGGTTATCTAGCAGCAGGTCCTGAGTTGGGATCTCAGTACAAATTATTTACAAGGTGAACCCAGGAAATATGCATAAAGAAATGGGAAAGTGAGATGTGGGCAAGCAGGGAGTCATAAAGGCTATCCTGGTCGCTACTGTGGGCAGTTGGAGAGATTTTCTGGAAAACTCTGAGAGGCAACGAAGTCTACACACTATGGAGTTACTGTGCTCCAGGAGCAAAGGAGCTGGACCTTCAGATATGAATGCCTTGAGTCCTTGATCAAAGCTGCTTCTGAAACTTCCTCTCCAGTTGGAAGTGAGGTGAATGTGGGTGGGGCGTCTGTTATATCTCCCTCTGGTCAACCTCGGACTCTAAGATGGTCCCCATTGCCTTCTGGTCTTTCTGTCTGCCTGTAGCCTTTTCACTCTGAGTCAGTCCTGGTCCTCTCCAGCAGAAATGATGAAGTATGGCTTCGGGGCTTTGGTCTCTGTCTTTGGAGAGCTACCTCCTGTCATCTAAGGGAGGCAGCTGCTGTGCCTGAGAGGTCCATGCTATGCCTGAGAGTTACTGGCTTCCGGAAGCCAGTACTAACTCGCCAGCTACCTCAGTGAACTGCTTTTGCACTGGATCCTTTAACTTGGTTAGTACTTTGGGGATGCAGAAGAGGTTCCCCCACCCCCTGTGAAAACTGCTCCCTGACCCCTTCCTTGCTGCCTGTGCAGAAATTGTGTAAAGGGAGAAATGATCCTTACTGTTTAAAGCCACTAGGTTTTGAGGTGATTAATATATGCAATAGAGCACTAATACTGTCTGTTTACTGTGCTCACCTGTTTGAATTGCTACAGTAAAATACTACAGACTGGGTGGCTTAAGCAGCTCGAGTTTTTTTCCCCTTCACAATTCTGGAGACTACAAGTCCAAGGCTAAGATGCCCTGGTAATGTCACCATGATGGGGACTGTCTCTCTCTGGTTTGTAGACAGCCACGTGTTCACTATGATTTTGCCTTGTTTTTCCTCTGGAGCTTGTGGGAAGAGATTTCAAGGGTCCCTTTCTCTTCTTTAAGAAATCAATGCTAGGGCCGGGGATATAGCTCAGTGGTTCCGGCGCCTGTCTTGCAAGCGCAAGGACCCGGGTTCGATCCCCGGAACCACATACAATACTGGGCGCGGACACTCAGCCCAGCAGCAACCAGTACCACATACCACAGTGCCGGGCGTGGTGGCTCACGCCTGTGATCCCAGCACTCGGGAGGCAGAGGCAGGAGGATTGCTGAGATGTGAGTTTGAGGCTGAGCTGAGGGCCAGCCTGAACCACAAAGTGAGACCCTGTCTCAAAAAACCTTAAAAAAAAAAAAAAGAAAAGAAATCAATGCTATTGGATTTGGGCCCCATCCTCATGACATTATTTAACCTTAACTGTCCCCCATCTTCACTAGCATCACATGGGGACTTCTAGATTGAACATATGAATGTCGTGGGGAGGGAAGGTGCAGCTCAGGCTCCACATTCAGGGTTTTGCAAAACTCCTGGGTTTGAACAATTTCCCCCTGGAGAGAGGAAAGATATGCTGAACAGTCATAAGCTTTAGGGGGAACAGAGAAAAGAAAGGGGAGAGAAGCGCTCAGCGGATAGATGCTTTTTAGTGAGCGGCTTCCTTATAATCATTACATTCAGACTTCTTAGGAAGGAGAGAGAAGCAACATATAATTTTAAGAGGAGCCACACTATTTCAGAAGGAAATTGCCACCCAGGTGAGAGGCATGGCAGCTCCTGGGGTGGGAGCAGGGAGGATTGCCCTTCCCCTGTGTTGTCTGTCAGCTCTGGCTTGGGTTCCTACAGTCCGGCTACTTTGAGCTTTGTGATTCTCTGGCATGGGCTTGGGGGTGGGGGTGGGGGGGTATTAGGAGCCACCCCCCTCCCCCCGGCTTGGTGCTTCTGCCGCTTTTTATTTGGCCTCTGTAGGGAGTATATTTTTGATCAGCAGCTATGAGGTCACCCTGGGTGTAGCCAGATCCCCATACCTGTTAATTTAGCTCCTTTTGTGAGCTCTTTTATTTCAGATACTGTCTGTGGAAATTTTGTTCCAGGCTGACTTGAAAATGTTTTCAATATCGATTCTCTTTGAACAATATCCCGGAGTTCACTGCCTGTCATAGAATAAAGGTGGGATGAAAGGAGCCCGCCGCGAGTCCTCAGAACAGCTCCCTACATCTGGCCCATCCCAGTCAGAATCACACCAGGTGTCTTCTTTCCAGGACGAACTGACTTATCCCTTTTGCTTCAAAGCCTTGGCTCTTCAATACCAAGAGTTGTGTAGATGCGCAGCAGGCATCTCAGGAACAAGTGGCCAACAGTGCTGTTCCAGAGTGGGCACTGTTTTCTCGTGGTGATTCTTGTTCCCACATGATGTCACTTGTGTCTGGGAGTTTGAAATGGTACAGAGGTGCACTTCCTTTTGGGGAGATGATTTTCACTTGTCCCCCAAGAAGTACTGCTTAACCCCATGCTGCTTGGAGCTTCCTGGATGTCGTTACTGATGCACAGATACCTATCTGCCCCAGCACGGCACAGGGAGTCATACTTCCTGTCCTGCCAAGCTTGGGTGTGGCTGTTTGACTTGCTTGGCCTGCATAATACGATGGGGTGACTGCTTTCTCCTCACCTCCAGTTTAAACCATCCCTTTGGACCAAGCACCCCTCAGAGTACCCTTGTTTGCTCCTGTCATTTCTTTCCTGTTGAAATCTTGATTGACTTAGCAGTCTATAATCATTCATGATAATTTAGAAAACTGAAACAGAAAAAAGAAAATAATTCCAATTTTATACCCAAACGTTACAACTATTAACATGTTTTCTCCTTCTTTTATTCTGTTTTTGTTTTCTTTGCTCAGTGCAAATTTTGTTTTAATTTGGTTGCAGTCATTTGGTATGTTCAAGTTTATGTTCTGTCTCATGAACATCATATCACTTGTGGTGTTATTATAGAGCTTTCAAAGGAGCCTTTTATTAAAAGTGACTGTAACAAGAGATGCAGTTTAAGTAAAAGAAAAAATTGCAAAACATATACGAAGATTGGAATGATACAGAGAAGTTAGCATTGCCTCTACTCAAGAATGACTTGCAAATTCATGAGGCATTCCATATTTTTTAAGGAGCCAAAAGATCTCTACCCTGAAAACTATAGCATTCTGAAAAGGGAGATTGAAGAGGATATCAGAAAATGGAAAGACATCCCTTGTTCCTGGGTAGGAAGAACCAATATCATCAAAATGGCCATTCAGCTGAAAATGTTATATAGATTCAGTGCAATCTCAATTGAAACCCCAATAGCATATTTCACAGAGCTAGAAAAAATGATCCAAAAATTTATCTGGAACCACAAGGGACCTAGAATAGCAAAAGCAATCCTTCGGAATAAGATCATGGCAGGGAGGTATCACAGTCCCCCAATTGAAACTATACTACAAAGCCCCTGTGATAAAAGCTGCATGGTACTGGCAAAGTAACAGACCCGAGGATCAGTAGAATAGATTAGAAGATCCACAAACAACTCCAGATGCACTAAGCCACCTCTTCTTTGACTGAACAGCCAAATACCCTCAAGAAAGACAGTCTCTAACAAGTAGTGCTGTAAAAAATGGGTTGCAACTTGCCAAAGATTGAAGCTAGATCTATCTTTCTCCATGCACCAAACTAAAATCAAAGTGGATTAGAGAACTAAATATTAAGACAGAAATACTAAGCCTGCTGGAAAACAGGTTAGGTTGAACTCTTAAAGACACTGGCATAAGGAAAGACTATGAAGAAAACCTCAGCAGCATGGGAACTAGCAGAAGAATCAACAACTGGGATCTTATCTTATTAAAAAGCTTCTGCACAGCTGAAGAAACCACCAGTACAGTGAAAAGACAACCAACAATATGGGAAAGAATTTTTCTCAGAGGACTACTATCTAGAGTATATAAGAACTTAAACCAGCCTCTCGAAACTTAAAAGACCCAATTCAAAAATGGGGATCTGAAATAAACAGACATTTTTCAGATAAAGAAGTACTAAGAAGCATAAGAAGAAGTGTTCAGCATTGCTGGTCATTTGGGAGATGCAAATGAAAATGATACTGGGATTTCATCTCACTCCACAAAGAATGGCTGCTATCATGAAATCAATCAACAACAA